>JASSUY010043960.1:0-18656 GCA_032466535.1 Forpus xanthops | reverse complement strand
TTGCTAGTTGAAGCAGCATAGGTCTAAAACCAGACCTATGTATTTGTGCTGTTGAACCTTATTACTCTGTGTGGCCTCAAACCAGCTTGCCAACCTTTCCACCCTAAGCCCCATGTCAGAGTACCCAAATGTCTCTGTAGAATTGCTAATAGAATTGGTGACTAGGGTAGCTATGAGGTGGAGTTTGGGCATAGATTAATACGGAAAAGAAAATTCACTGAAGGGCCACACCTTGCTGATTCCTTGCCAGAGGTTACAGTCACTGTGCTGCCTGTTAATGTTTTCTCTTGAAGGTAGATGGCTATACACAGGCTTATAAAATTTTCAGTGTTGGCTGTTGATCATGACTAGTCATGCAATTGAAAATATGTGTCCAAGCCTTGCAAGAAAGCTGTTTGGTAACAAAGAAGCTGCTATTTTTCCCCTACTATAAATAGTTGCTAGATAAAATGATCAAGTACTATGTTAAATGGATCTGACTATTCTCATTCTGCTGCTAATAAAACTCTCTTAATTCTAGATTTGGATATCAAAACATCAGGGACTGGCTGCGTGAAGATTCAGAAACTAGAATGTGCTAACTGCAAAATAGAAACGGAGAAGGGGACTAGTGTCCTGCAGTCAATAAAGGTACAAAGAGCCCTCCCGTGCTCTATCAGTGCTTTAATAGGGATTGTGGGTAGAATATAGTACAGAAACTTAGATAACAGTTCTGGAGATAATTACTGTGGTGTTTCTCGGTGTTACTATGTATATAGCACCTCACCTTTATTTATTGCATACAATTGCAACACAAAGTTACTGACACAGAATAATGTGGAGTCAGAAGTCCATATACTGTTGGTGATAGCCAAAGCCAGCAGAAACAGTGACAGCAGTAAGCCTATAAACTTTGTCTCTCTGCCCCTCAACAAAAAAAGAAGACAGACTTGGATTTCCTATGTAGCTGCATACTTTGCAATATGATTCAATTTTTTTGTGTTTGGTTTGTTTTTTTTTAATAATTCTGATACATAAGTGCTATTAACAAACCCTAGGTTAATTATCAATAAGAAGTTACACATTCTATCCAAAATACCTGACTGGAATATATCTGATAAATACTGTATGTATCATGGTAATGACCTTGTTGTTTTCAGTCTTTAAGACTTAAGCTTTGCTGTCATAGGCTTTTGTAGGTATAAAGTATATATATGACTTAGGTGCTGTTTGGAATCAAATTTACTTTAATAATAGGATTGTACTTGCAGGAGTGGGTATAAATTAAAAAGAAAGGGCTTTTCAAATAGCATAGTTCCGAAGTTTAATTTATTTTTTGAGTTATGAAAAATCTTTCAACACTTTCTTTACCGTGGTGTCAGAGATGATTTTATAGCATGCATATGGGAAATGAATTTAAAAGGAGATTTAATATGCAAGAAAGCTAGATTTACTCCATCTTCAGTGAACTACAAATAACTTGGATCTTTCAGATTCTGTGTAATTGACCATTTTACTCTTAAAAGGGTAACTGAAATCTAACAAAGTTAATAGTATTATATGTGTTACTGCTGTCTAAAGCTGATTAAAAATGTCTCTGTTATATAATAATAACAAACAGCAGTACATGAGAAACTAAATAATATGGGAAAGCAAGGTATTTTTGGCCAGTAATAGTGACAGCATGCCATCACAGTTGTCAAGAGGGTTTTTTTTTGTGTGTGATGTCATGGAAAAAGAGGATTTTGAGGAAAGACAACTGATTTTGTGGGCATCGTTTCTCGTTAACACTATGAGGTGTGAAAAATGTTGAGTTCTAAAAATGAAAAAATTCTATTTTCCTTGAGGCTCCAAGTAGCAACGAAACAATAAACTGAAAAGAAGGCTGCAAAGTCACCAGTTTGGGGTCTTTTGAGATCAACTCCTCCACAGTCCTCCGCTAGAGGAGCTTGTTGTTGCTTTTTTACTTCTGTCAATTTTGAGCCTTCCTCAATTCACAGAAATGTCAAGAAAACTACAAGTGTAACAGATGATCCTTCCCCTGTGCATGCACCTCAGTGTGTCCACTTTGCTGGTGACTGCAGAAGGCTTCTTTGTTCCCTTCAGCCTCAGATGACAGGAATGGCCTGGTCCCAGACAGCAAAACAAAGCTCTGATAGATTATAAGGCTTTGGCTTTTTATAACCCCAGTAGTTACCCTTAATGGTCTTTTAGGTTGGGAGTCTTACAGTGTCTCTCAGCCATACAGCCAGCTTTTAGTCTAATGTTATTAAGTACTGTAGTTGTAGTAAAGCAACTGTATCTCATTTCTTCTAATATAGGTTCAAGAATTATACTCTGTATTATCAGAGAAGCACAATTATTAATCCTTGGTTTGTTTTGTTTTGTTTTTTTTTTCCAAAACTGCTGAAAATCTTACCGGCTAGATTCCATAATGCAGCAGAGAAGCTCAGTTTTCCTAGGGGAATGTGGTTATTGAGCGAACTGAAGTGATACTGCCCTCACCTGGATGCATTAAAGAGCTGTTTAAGTTGCTTTGCGTCGTGCTGTCCACAAACTTCATTGACTAGCTCAGCAGGAAACTTTATTGTGGAGAGCAAAAGGTTGTTGATCAGTGAATTGAATAATCCTCACATGACTAGATTTTTTTATTTAAAGAGCACTAGCAAACAGCTTCACATCTGCTGATTCTTTTACCTTGCCATAGACCACGTTGTTTGTGTAATTTGTAACTAAAAACTTGATTTTTGTGTATTGTGTCCTTACAAAAGTCCTAAAAAATTGACATCCATTTTCGTTAATCATGCATTCTAGCGATAGAATAGAAAAGTATTCTGTATGAGTTATTTTAATGGATTTTGACTGGTACTTTTTGGTGTGATAGGCATTATCTAGCCAGTGAGATTTGTTGAGAGTTGTTCCATTGAGATTTTTTTGGTGGTACTTGTTTTGTAATTGGCTAAAGCCCTGTTTACCCTATCCTTTCCAAGACTGCAGGTCAATTGATTCCAAAATAGGGCTAGAACTTCTAGGTCTTCTTCAGAGTATTAGTTATTCTCTTTTTTTTTTGAGAAAGCAGTGCTGCTGCTTCTTATTTTTTTCTCCTACTTTTTATTACACCCAATTAGCTTAGTGGTGACGTTGGGACAAAAGAGATTCTTGTGTTTTGTTTGTATGTTCAGTGATTACTTCCAGTTTCCTGACTGTGCCAGTGATGACAAGAATTCCAGGTGTCTTCTACACAATCAGTGGAAGACCTGCAACGCTTCCTCAGCAGGCACTGTGTCTGAGCATGATTTGTTAAAGTCCTATACAACAGTCCTTCCTTTCTTTGAACTGAATAAATTCTTCTGTTTCTCTTTTAACATCATTTACTTCCTTGGCAGCCTTTTACCTCTTTCTCACTCAGACCTTTTCATGTTGCTAGGAGAAGCCCTGTGACAATTTAGTGTTTCTTACTTTCAGTGAGTGGAATACTCATGTTTAATGAAAAAGCTATTTGACCATTATGACTTGCTTCCTCTCAGCAAATCCTGCTGTCTGTTGGGTGTCTATTGATGCCTGCCTTTGAAAGATTGTGAGGTTTATGGTTTTGTTTTGGGTTTTATTTTTGTGTGTGTGTTGTGGTTTTTTTTAAGAGCTGTGGATAATCTATTCAGGGGAGAGGGAAGCTGAGGCATCTCTATCTTAGCAAAACCTTTTTGTCCCAAAAACTATATAGAAAAGAAAAAAACCTTTTTTTAAAAAAAAGGACAGAAAAATTGAGAAAATAAGTATGCATGCCATAGTTTTATTTTACTTAACTATCAGTGGCTACACTGGTAAGAAGAACTAATGTAGAACAGTGACTTATCTTATGAAATCCCATATTTTTCTGGTGTTACGTGCTTGGAAGATTTGTTCTTTAAATGTTACGTGCCTGATGAAACTGACTAGCAAGAGCTGTGCTGTCTGGCTGAGGCATCTAATTTAACTTTATCCTTTTTACTCTGTTTGGAGAGAATCATCTATTATTTGCTTAACTGCACATCTGCATTATTTACAACCTTTAAAAGCTCTGAAGCGCTACTGAAGTCTCAAGTTAGGGCACTGAATTTTACTCTGAAGACCTGTTTGGCTTGTGAAAACCTTGAGATTGTAATGCAGATATAAGTAAAATACCTGATTTGGATTAGTATCTGGAATGAAACACTAGGATCTGGTTCTACTTGCACTGGTTTGCACCAATAAAAGTTTATGGCTTTACATACTTCTCCAAGCATAAGTAGTTTTACAGTGTGTTTGTGTACCATTGTCCTGTAGAATTCTGTGAAACTGCAAGTTTCAGGTTAATGGAAGGCTTTGGATTGTGAGTGCATTTCTCACTGCCAACTTGTTCTTCATGTGCTGCAGTACTGGGTATATGCATATCTTGGTTTCTGGATGGAGCTTAAATGAAACACAAAGTTTTCCCTTCCTTTGCCTGCTGCTTTATATACTGAGTGAATGTTTTTCTAGTTATAAAAACCCAAACCAACCCCCCAGAAAAAAACACTTTTATTGAGAGTAAAGGGTACCTCAGCATCCTTTCCCTTGTGTTTCTCATTACAAAGGTGACTTGTTTTGAGTTCAACTACATTGGAAATAAGGAACACATTTGCCAATAACTTGAGGAGAAAACTTCATAGTAAAATGGAGTTTGTAATCCAAGGTGGTTATTGTGGTACAGCTTGAAACTTGAAAACCAAGATAACCAAGGTCGATTCTGGTTACAGTTATCCTAACCATAGGATTTTTAACTTTTTTTTCCAGAGCCATAAAATTGATATACGGACAAACGGTGGCAAAGTAATTGGTCTTGGAACACTTTATGGAAATACAGATATTCATGCAACAGAGAAGGGTGTAAGTAAAATCTAAAACTTTCTCTTTGGCTTATTGAGCTTGTGTGCACAATGACTAAATTTTGAAGAAAGTGCTGAAGGATGTGTAATGACCCTCATTGGTTGATTACCATTTCACTGTTAACTTACACTTGTGTAATTATACAATCTTATTTATGCTTGATTTGGAATAGTGAACAGGCTGCACAGAAAGAGCAGTAAGAAGCATGTGATCATGCCATCAACACAGAGGCATTGCTAGCAGATACAGCTCATTAGGTTTAATTCTGTGGACCCTCACAACACTCTTAAATTTTTTTATGTGGCTGATATCTAAGCATCTGAATTCTGCAGTAGGCCCATTAATTTATTTTAGTGTTTCATTAATAGTGGCTCAATATTTGTCCATGCTGTACAGTTCTAGCATTATATGATTGTAAGAACAGGAAAGTAAAAGTGTTTGTATACTTCTTTCTAGTTGAGGAAATCAAATCACGTGTAATCTTGCTACGAGGTGCCTTAAGAATGAAGTTTTGTAGAGAAGTAACTAGCTTTTTTCAGCAGATGGCAGTAAGAGACAAACCTCAAACTACTCTAATCTTGTTTTGCTTCTTGGGATAGTCAATTCTCCATTGTTTAAAATGATAAACAGCTGGGCTCCCTTACATAATACTACAGTTCTCATACCCAGTCTGGTTTTTAGGCTCAACTTGAAAGTTTAAGCATTGTAATGTTCATGTAACTGGTTGCATTAGGATTCTTTACATCTGAAGCAGTGTTATATGAATGTGTGGAGCTAAGGCAAGTCTACAAGTAGCTTAGATGTGTGCAATACTCTCTCAGAATCAGTAGTTACCCTTAAACCCAGCAACTCTGGGAAGAATTGGAAAGAATACAGGTAGCTTCCCCTAGCCAAGGATAGAATTAAGACCAAGCTGTTAAGTTCTAGGAGTCTAAAGTAACCTCTCTGAAGTGCTTTTGGAACTGTTGTATGTAGATTGCTTTCTGAGATCGTATGTTCTGAGATCATATGGCATAGAGCCAGATATGAGGTCCTACTGTAAACTAAGCAACTTGCCATTGGATTTTCCAAGAACCATTAATGTTTAATTACCTGCATTTTTGTAGTGGGTACTAGCCTGCTTTTTTATGTACGAAAGAGCAAGAGACTGTTGTAGCTCTAGTATCATTGGAGGTTGTTTAGCCTGGAGAAAAGGAGGCTCGAGGGAGACCTTATTGCTCTCTACAGCAGTCTGAAAGGAGGTTGTAGTGAGGATGGTGTCTATCTCTTTTTCCCAAGTAGTAAGTGATAGGATGAGACCAAATGGCCTAGAGAAGTGATTGAGTCACCATCCCTGAAGATATTCCAAGAACTTGTAGAGGTGGTACTCAAGGAGATGGTTTAGTGTTGGGTTAACAGTTGGACTTAATGATCTTAATTGTTTAGGCTGGAAAAGACCATTCTATAATTGATATATATTCATGAACATTATTGCATCCCAGCAAGACCTCCCACCATAAAGCAGAGTGGGTAAGGCCTGACGGTGATATGATCTGATGATGCCATAGTTGGATTAATCAGTTTTAATTCACTGGAAGTTCAGTTGAGACTGTTAGTAGTTAATGGAGTTAGGATCTATCCTAAGCCACAGAGAGTACAATAGGGCAGAGGTAGTCTACAGCTTTCTAGGTATAGCCTTCATCTTTCCACAAAGAGTTTCTGTTGGAAGGACCTGAAAACTGGAATCCTTACTTTCTACCAGTGAATAAGATTGAATGATCCCTGTGGAGTCATGCCGCTCACAACATACCGGCAGGGTTGTAGTCTTTAGAGTTGTGCTGTTAGTCATTTGTCCCAAATTAGTTTGTTACTTCAGTGCAGTGCATAGCATTCATTTCAAATAGCATCTCACTGGAGCTGATAAAAACAATGGTAGAAAAATAACTAGATCTGCATTTACATGAAAATATAGTTCATGAAAATGAGAAATACAATTATTTTGCTTTGAGTCCTTAAATGCTGTTGCCCTTTTGAAACCATAAAACAATCCTCATGCAGATTGAGTTGAGGTGCTTCTTTGTGACCATAAACGTAAATATTTCTAGAATTCACTCTTAGGGTTGTAAAGTTATAGTAACTTCAGTGAAATAAATCATTTTAACAGGAATTTACAGCTATGGAACATTATTTTGGCATATGTTGTTCAACTTCCTAATAGCAAACTTTGCTGTGTAGTTAGGAAAGGGAGTGTGAGATTTCTTTTCTCAATTGACCACTTCTGTTAATAATTAGTCAACCTTATGTCTCCCGTGTGTGTTTGCATGAGATGTTTCTTCCACTAGTTGTAGCCATCACTATGTAATTATGGGTCTGTCAGCATTTTCACTCCCCTCCTGAAGGTGGGGAGGGAAAGGATGTGGTAAAAGACACTAAGCAGTTGGGAAACAGAATATTTTTAAGGGAGAAAATGGTGAAGGCACTAGTAAAATATTTGAGCAAGGATAGCACAAAAAGGGAGGCCAAGAAGAGGAGTATGTGGGGAAGGTGGTGTTTATGTCTTATTTAAACATAGCAAGATGTGTTCAGGTGTAAAGCCAAACATTCTTGGTCTAATTTACAAAGACAGACTGGCGCTTTAAAGGGTAACAAACTGGACTTTAAGCATGTTGTCAGTCTTAGTAACTATGAACTCCCAAGGCTCTCCTCTCAAGAGGAGGATTTTTTCCAGAAAACCTAGTGGTTGATTAGACAAAAATAATCAAATTTGTTTGACTGGGGAGTCATTAGCTAATCTGTGCCACAGGGACTTTTCTATAATGCTTATTTAACAGAGCCAAACAGCTGTGTTCTGCCAAAAATTCATAAAAGTTTAAGAATTTGGGATTGAAAACATAGTCTCAGTAAAAACTAATCCTTTTTTTTTCCTTATGCTTTTCCTTGTAGGATGCTTCTAAGTTTTATACTTGAACAGTCCAACTCCTCTACCTTATTTCAGTTATATTGAAACAAATCTTCATTGTATTGGTAGTTGGTTTTGCTTTATTTTTTTATAGTAAGTATATAAGTTATTGTAAGTTAATGTGTTTTGTTGCATTCTTGTAGACCTACTTCGTAATGTAGCATCGAGTCTTGAGATAATAGTCCAATCAGTATTCTTATGTGAAAAGATGGTGTAAAGGTCAGTATACATATATTGGTATGGTCACAGTGTAATTTGGCTGACATATAGTCCATACTAAGCCAGCCTCCTTAGCTCACTTTTGGGCATAGTACAACATAGAGTTTGTGAAACACAAGTTGCTGTTTGTCAGAATAACTCGTACCTCATCCATATCTTATTCTTTATATAATAAAACACTGGAAGGTCAGCAGACTTTTTGTATTAACTTTTTTTCCACAAGATGACAGCACTAAAGTGAAGTGGATTGAAAGCGTTAAGTATAAACTGTTGAATGATTACATCATAAATCACATGTAACTGGGGAATAATAGAGTTCAATTCATAAGGTAGTTGCATAATCATATAAGTTACTCTGGCTTGTTCAGATAGGTTGTCACATGACTGGTTACTGGATCACAGATGAAATCATAGAATCATAGAATGGTTTGGGTTAGAAAGGACCTTAAAAATAGTCTAGTTCCAACCCCCTGCAATGAGCAGGGGTGCTTCACACTAGACCATGTCGCTCAAGGCTCTATCTAACCTAACCTTGAGCACTAACAGGAATGGAGCATTTGCAACTTCAAGCAACCTGTTCCAGTGCCTCACCACCCTCACAGTAAAGAGCTTCTTCCTTATAGCTAACCTGACCTTCCCCTGGTTTAGTTTAAATCCAGTGCACCATGTCTTATTGCTGCAGTTCCTGGGAGTCCCTCTCCAGCATCCTTGTAGGCTCTCTTCAGATACTGGAAGACTGCAATGATGTCTCGATGCATTTATCACCTTTTATTTCCCAAATCTGTCCATAGTGCAACTTTTCAAATCTTATCCTTTCTCTCAATTTCTGTTGAAAAGAAGTCAAAATGGATATGTCTCTCATTTTCAAGGTTTTGTATAGCTTAAGGCTTAAGTCCAAAAATAGAGGCCTGAGTAACTGAGATAAATTAATGACTATACTGAGGAAAAGAGCAGCTGTGACTTTTTTTACAATCCTTCACCAAAGCTGTGAAAGTGACCAGTTAAAAAATTGTGTAAATAGCTGTATGTAACAAGGATAGTGGATATTTCAGTACATGGTGACAGAAAACTGATTATCAAAGCTTTAAGCATCATAATGCTGCATGAATGTTAAGTCTTTATTATTACAGCTAATCTGTTTACTTTTAAAAATGAAGTGGTTTGTTTCTTAAAAATAGATCATCTGGGGACTTTTTGGGTTCTTCACCTGTATGATGGATGTAATAATTTATTGGAATGTTGTAATGAATTGTTAACTTTTTGGTCAGAGGTCTTGGTGTAAAGGATTGTTTGTCTTGTGTAGTTTTTAACTAAGAATTTGACTCTGTTCTGAACCACCAACTGCTTTCCATTTGTTTTGCCTCTAAATACTATTACTTCCCTATGCCTTTTCAAACTGTGATGACAAGTTTTCCATTATGTTTATTTAAATTTATTTCTTTTAGAGCGTGAATATAGAGAAGCTGCAGGGGACATCCATCAACATATCTACTGAAGATGGGCTGCTGAAAACTAAGTATCTCTATGCAGAATCATCATATCTGTCTTCAGTAGCTGGTGATATTATGCTGGGAAGTATCCATGGTAAGAAGAAAATGCTGAGCAAATTTGGCTGCTTTGAAGGTGTTCATAATGATCACCGTAACAAATGGGCTAATGCTATAGACTGTTGCTAGATCAACAAAACAGTTCTGTTAGATTGAATTGAAGATAATTAACTTGTATATAGTATGCTGCATTTATTTTTTAAAACAGCTTTGTAAGCATACTTGCGAAGTAGCAAAAAGTGTATTTTGTAGGAAAGAAACATCACACATACTAAGGATGTAAAACTTTTAGAATTCAGCAATGAAAATTATACTAGTAAAGAGGCTTCTCGTCTCTCCATCCTTTATTTTCGTCATAGAAGAAGTAGCTCTTACTGCCTCTGCTAAGAACTGTGGTAGAACTTGGTTGTATTTCGTTTTTAGCAGAAATAGTCTCTTCTTGCAGAAGAATAGAGTGGTGACAGTTTCTGTTCTATTCTTGGGAGTAGAAGAGAAGTCTCTAATCCATCCACCCTTCAATGTCTTTCACCTAGAACTATAACTTAATCTTTTATTTAAACAACACTCAAGGTTGGACTCTGGTGTCGTTTTCTAATTCAATGAAGATCCCGCTGAATTCTGCCTGTGCTGTAGTGTGGGTTTGGTGATTTAACATTAAGTAAAACAAACTGTGGGATGTACAAAGAGTGAAAATTACTCGAGGTCAGTCAGAGTTCCAGATTTCCAATTGTATGCCTTAGAAACAATTTGCTACAATTTTGTAGTAGTTTTGTGTTGTCTTGCTTGAGAAATGACTCTTCCTTAAAGGAGCACATCCTTTGTCCATTTATAGTGAATTTAAGAACTGTTTCTAAACCTGTTAGGTGAAGTTCACTTCAGCATGCATAGGTGGAAACACTTTTTTTTTTCTTGTTACTGTATTTTTCTAACATGTAATCTGTATTGTTATTTGTACTTCTGTCTCAGCTGTTTTGGTTGGGTTTTTCTAACTTCAAACCCATATAATGACATTGTGGAGTGATCAGTGTGTGAGCATGTTCATGCCTGTGTGCACAGCCAAAAGTTTATTTTGACAAAAATGAAATAACTGCTGTAGTTGGTGGCTTAGTAATGCCTCATTGTCATGTAGCTGAAGAGCAATATGAAAACAAATAGAATTGTATCCAAATTACACAGACATTTCTTATGTCACTTCAGGATTATTTTTATGAGCTCTTTATGAAATGGGTCTGGAACACCTAACATTATTTTAGCTGTTTCTTTTCAAAGCAATTGCACACTAGCATTAGCTTGGTTCTTCTGTTTTTCCAGAAAAAAAGTCCTGCAAAACCTCATGCTCCTCAGTCATGTTTTAATAGTAAAAGCAAATACTTTTAAAGTATTTAAAGTTATTATATTGCATACATATGCACACAAACACATAAATACTGCTGGAAAAGATAAACTTTCATAATTTTATGTTAGAAAATAAGTGGTCATTTCTGGTTTTTGCTCATGAGGTACCTCAGTTTTAGTGGTAGTTTTGTTTGTAAACACTTGGAAAGACTTTTTCTTGGGCAGTTAAGTCCACTGTTTCCTTATAGCCGACAGGATGCTGATGCTGTAGTTGGCAGTAGTGTGCTTCTCAATACCCTTCTCTGACCTCATCTCAGTCTGATGACACTACAGTGTCTTTTTTGTCTGGGAAGACCCAAATTGGACACAATACTCCAAGTGGAGTCTTGTAAAAGGATTTTACATACTGGATATGCTTATTGTGCATGTAGTGATTCATGCTGAAGTTGGTGTATATCACAATGCCCAGGTCCTTACCTGCAAAGCTTCTTTGCAAACAGCTAGTACTCAACTTTTACTGCCTTACAGGGTTTTGTCTTGCATGGCGGACTTTATATTTGCTTTTGATCTGTTCTTCTGTCATAGTCTAGTAACTATTTCAGTATAAGAGAATCACGCTGGAAAACATAGTTACCAAAATGTATATATTTATGCACTAATTAATATATAGGAAAAGGTGACCATATAGCTGCCTTATAGTGACAAGAATAAGACGAAACAGAAAATCTGCAATGTTTTGGAGGTAGTATGGTGTAACGCTTGAGCATCCCTTCTGAAAAAAATCTGATATACCAAAGCATGTTCCATAAATTTCAGCTATGTTCCTGGATTTCAGTGATTGTGGGATTGTAGTAATTCATTTTTTAATTCCTTTTTAGGCATGACTGTACTTTAGCCTGAAATTTAAAATGCAAAGTCAAAGTGGTAAAAAGCTGTGTGGTGGTGTTATGGTTTAAGCCCAGCTGTAACTCACGCAGTCGCTCTCTCATTCCCCCCCTTCCTCTCCCCTGGCTCCTAGAGGGATGGGGAGGAGAATTGAAATAATGTAGCTCCCGCAGGTTGAGATAAGAACAGTCCAGTAACTAAGGTATAACACAAACCACTGCTGCTACCACCAAGAATAATAACAATAAGGGAAATAACAAGGGGAGAGAACACAACCACCTGCTGACTGATACCCAGCCCAACTGAGGAGTGATCTAACCCTGCTGGGTCCCTGCCCCCAGGTTTTACATCCTGGGCATAATGTGCTGTGGTATGGAATATCTCTTCAGCTAGTTTGGTTCAGCTGTCCTGTCTCTGCTTCCTCCCAGCTTCCCTTCCTCTCTGGCAGAGCGTGAGACTCAGAAATTCCTTGGCCAGACTAAACATTTGATCAGTAACTCAAAACATTGGTGTTATCAGCTCTGTTCCCAGGCTGAAAGTCAAAGCCGCAGCACTGCACCAGCTATGAAGAAGGAGAAAAATGTCTGCTACTGCTGAACCCAGGGCAGGTGGTTTATTTGTTTGTTCTGTGCATCAGAGCCATACCATCTTGAGAGCTTTCAAAACAAATTGAAAGAATGGCAATAATGCAGTGTGAATGATGCCTTTAACTGTATCCCAAAAGCCATCTTTTGCCCCAGTCCTATACTGATCCTGTCTGTCAGTACTGTAGTTTGAAGTTTTATAGTGTTTATGGCGAAGCTTTTACATGATAGAAAAGAACTGTTTATTCAGAAGCAATCCAAGAAAGAAACAAGTTGCTGACATCAGTATTCTGTTAAAACTATTGTATGTTGGACTTTGTAGTAGTGCACTACAATGCTGAAGTCAGATAGATAAAAGAATCAAACTAGTAATTACCTTTGGTCATCTCTTTCTCTCTTTGTCCTTGATATATGTCATGGGTTCAGCAGGAGCAGTCATTTTTCTCCTTTGTAGTAGTTGATGCAGTACTGTGTTTTTTTGATTTTTCAGCTTGGGAACAGCGCTGATAACACCAGTGTTTATAGTTATTATGGCTTAGAATGTTTAGGCTGGCAAAGGACTTTCTGAGCCTCATACTCTGCCAGGGAGGAGGGGAAGCCAGGAGGAAGCAGAGACAGGACACCTGACCCGAACTGACCAAAGAGGTATTCCATACCACAGCATGTCATGTCCAGGACGTAGAAACAGAGAACAGAGACCCGAAAGGGGGGGGGAGGGGGTGCACTGCGTGGTTAGGCTTGGTATCGGGTGATGGAGGTGCACTGCTTGGTCGAGCTGGGTGAGCAATTGTACTCTTTTCCCTTGTATTCTTATCATTATTATTATTGGTGGTAGCAGTAGTGATTTGTGTAATACTTTAGTTACTAAACTGCTCTCATCTCAACCCGTGGGAGTTGCATTCTTTCGGTTCTCTTCCCCATCCTCCCCGGGACTGGGGAAGAAAGAAGGGGGAGTGAGTGAGAGAATTGTTTGAAGGCCTTAAACCATGACAATGTCAAAAAAACATGCTTGGCTAGCTTAAAAATTGCAACTTAAGCATTGGCCTTCATGAGACACCTGCGTGACCAAAAGAACACTTCTGTGCACTGTCATAGCACAGCAGGACATTCCTATCTGCCTTAAAAACAGCTCTTTTTAGCTGAATATTTGAAGTGAGCCTATCACTCTAATATGTTTACATTATGCAATATTAATTGTATCTGCCATATAAGTTTGTAGTTAGTAGGAGTTTGATTTTTGACATGTTTTGATGTTTTTCGTGGACCTGCTTATCAAAATAGAGAGGAAAAAAAACCATTAAAACAAGGAACAAACCAGAAATCCCCAAGTCGCAGGGGCTGTATTCAGACAGAGTGTAATCATACTTCAGCTTTGTGGAAGCTGCTAGCTGACAAAAACAGAGGCTTTTTTGTAGCTTGTACAAAAATAAGTACTACTCATGATAATATAGGGAAAAGGGTGGGGTAATTACAGTGTGTCTCTTTAATAACAGCAAATGGCAAAGCCAAACGTCTCTCAGGTTCATTGAGATATGGTTTTATTTCAGCTGATTTTTTTAGAACCCATAAGTATTTTGTACAGTGTGTGTTTGAAATGATGAATTGAAGATTATTGATGATAGACTGCTTTTCTAGCTTTCAGCCCACAGACCACTCAGAAAAGCAGACAGGTCACGGTAAGACTGCATCTTACTCTAACGGTTGTTTGCCACTCTGTAATTACAGAAAATAGGAGCAAAGCTTGATCCACATGCCATTTTTAAAGGCCAGTTCTGAAAGATCTGAAAATTGTTGTGAATAATGTGTGGTACTAACTTGGACTCAGTTACTATTGTCAGCCTTTTATTTTGCAATCTGTTCTCCTGGGAGGATGAGACTGGTTTAGTTTTTAAAATTAAAGCATCTGTTGAGGCAATTATACATATGTAGCATACATGTGGAACTATGGAAGTTACTACAAACTCTGTTAGTAGGAATAGCTGGATTTTCTGTTATGAGATACATCAGTCATCCTTCCAGATTCTCTTGTTTCCATAGGTAAAGGGGAAGACTATTCATCTTGATATTTTTAGGCTAAAACACCAGTGCCTGTTCAGAGTAATGCAAGTTCATTGAGAGACTATTCTGCATTACACATTACTCACTTCTGTTCTCCACGTTCTCCAATGCACTCAGATCTCACTGAAGTCAGTGAAAAGCATTGACAAGAGATCATCATGCACATGACAATAAGTTTGGAGGGAGTATATAAAGTTCAGTAAGTCCAGGAAGCAGCCTTTGCAGAAAAAGAAAGGAAAACAACCAACCAACCAACCCATCCTCAGAGCAGGACAGGGGGAATATATGTGTGCCTATATCTATAGGTACACAAGTATTTGTCTGTGTCTTATCTATCTGTATATAAAAAAGGGGAAAATAGGGACCATTTATGTTACTAATCCTGTTGAGCTACTTAAATCATCCATAGTGCTGTTGCAGGCATCAGAGAAACATGCAAAAATTTGGCTCAAAATAAGAAAATACTGTGCTTTAGCCTCACAATGCATCTCTGCTTTTCTCTCTCATACATCCAGTCTGTGTCTTCAAGTTTTACTCAGTGCTTTTCTTATATGGAATCAATTCATTGTTACCCACATGTGTTGAGATTTTTGTTTGTACAGCAATAATAGTCAAGCATTGTATCTGGTTTGTGGTATTTTGCTTCTGTATGCAAATGAGAGATACTCCTACAACTGCAATGCCCTTGTATAGGTCCACATTACTTTAGCCTTTGTTATGATTTCAGAAAGCAGTTAAATGTGCTTTTAATGTTTTTTACTTCTCTTCTTAATAGGTAACACCAGCCTTCAGACCAAAACTGGGAATATCACAGTAGGTAGGTTCTACCTTCTCTTAGAGATGCTTCTTTTTCTCCCTCTTTCCTTCTCCTTTCTAAAAGCTAAATGTTAATTGGGAAAGTAAAGAGCTAATTCCTTGCAGGTGTTTCTACCCTCTTTGCAGTAGCACTGAGAGCTGTGTAGCTAAAGGAGATTCTTTCTAAACTTCACTGTTAGCCTTTTGCAGTTGGGCAAGGCAGACTGTCCTGCTTTTGATACCATGGTACTTGCTGGGCTTTGCAGAAGTCAGACAATCTGGCTGCTGACTTCTAGATTAAGATGTGATAAAAGGACACAAGAAATGGAGTCATTTTGCCTTTAGCCTAGTTCTCTTACATTTGTTGATATCGATGGCTAGCAGTGTTTAATTCTTACATCACAAAGCATTGATCATTGGTGTATTACATATTCGAGGAAGGAAAGTTTGCGATAATAGTAATACTCTCCAAATGATTCTGCTGATCTTTATTTTCCCTTCAGAAATAAAAATGGCTCATAAATTTTCTTTCAGGAACTTGAACAGGATATACAAGATAACTAGGAGTTATCAATTACGGTACATATTGTATCAGTTGCATTTTTGTGGTACCTCGGTACAAAAGTAAAAAACTCAAATTCTGGTTATTTCTATGACAGAAAATTGAAGTAACAATCATAGACAAGGCTCAGCGACTCCTGAGTGTATGTAGATTTCCCATTCTGTAAATAAATTCATTATGGGCCCAAATCTCAGAGACTTCTGCTAATGGTAGTAACCATAGTCACTCATTAAGCATTTTTCAGAGGTGATCTGTACTGTTAAAACCCTTCTTATGTTTCTGAGCAATCTATATTAACTTTCCTGGAAAATGAATTACAATACACATTCTTCTGAGTTAGTCATTAAACCACAGAATTAAATTAAGCTTGCTAGTCTGTTTTTCTTTCTCTTAAATAAACTCAGAGTATGAAGAGTGTTTAAATAAAGGTTTCTTACCACAGGAGATAGCTTTTTCCATCAACTAGATGATGATGATTTTCCTTAATTAACCAGGTTCTGCTTAAACATCAAGACACATCTTAGAGTTGAATAAATTTCAGTTTTAGTACTGAAAACACTAGTTAGACTTAATCTTTACCTAAAGAGCATTAAACATACTTTAGATTTTTATGGCTTTTTCCAAAGGTAAAAGACTTCTAACATTCAGTGGTTCAACTCTATAAACTTGAAAAAGAAAATGTAAAGTTTTAAGTGGAAGGTTTTTGTGTACGACAAACACATGCTACAAGGTAGCTTGTTGGAATGTCAAGGGACTTAACAGGGATTTTTTTTTGGTAGAAATGGGAAGAACAACTTAAATCTTCCAGCTTCCTTGGCTGGGTTTTCATAGGGATGTAGTTATTTACTTCACTGGAGATAGAATTTTATCAGTTTACAGAAAGAATTAGTTTGGGGATGGATCATCTCTAAATTTTGGGGATGTATCATTTGCTTTTGAAAGATTTATTTACAAGTCAAACTTGAAAGTGATGGATATTTTTTTTTTCAAAATGTTTTGGGGAAAATACAAGCTGTTGGCTTGACAGTTTCTTATTCTTATATAATTCTGCATTAAAAAAGGAAACCAGTTCTGTTCTCTAATCTTCTGCTTTTATTATTCATAGAATATTTTTATTTCTTTTTATTTTGGTGTTATTAGTCACTGACATTGTTTTCCAACCCTGTGTAAGAAGCTTCCTACTTCTGTCAAATGTTCTATGGACTTTGAATGACTTCATGGTTTGAAACAACCAGAGCTATTTTTACTTCTAGTTTAAGTTGTGAATGCTCTGTCCCTGGCAATGTTCAAGGCCAGGTTGGACAGAGTCTTGGCTGAAATGGTTTAGTGTGTGGTATCCCAGCCCATGGCTAGGGGATTGGAACTAGATGATCTTAAGGTCCTTTCTAACCCAGACCATTCTGTGGTTCTGAGTTGCTATTTAAACTAGTCATTATAAATCTGAATTATTTTACAGAGTAACTGAGTATTTTGTATTTAGAACTAGCTTAATCTTTTAACTTTTTATTCAGTAAATTCGTAGGAAGACTTAGGTTGGAAGAGACCTCAGGAAGTTGCAGAAACATAGAATGGTTGAGGTTGGAAGGGACTTCTGGAGGTTATCTTGTTCAGCTCCCCTGCTCAAGCACTCTGTAGACCCCAGATTCTTGCTCAAAGCCATGTGACCTGTGAGGCTGCTCAGGGCTTTATCCCGTGGTCTGGAAAACCTCCAAGGATGGAGACTGTATAGCCACTCTGGCAAACTGTTCCACTGCTTGGCTGTCCTCAGGGTTGAAAAATTATTCCTTCTGTCCGGACTGAAACTCTCTTGTTTTCAGTAGATTTTTGGTCTATCATATTCTCATCAGGCACTACTCTGAGGAGTCTGGCTCTGTCTTCTTGATCTCCTCCTTGCAGATACCAGGGGGCTGTTGTCAGGTCCTGAAGCGGTCCATTCTTCAGGCTGAGCAAGCCCTTCCCCATCAGTAGAGGCTGAGGGTAGGGTGTTCCACAGCCTACTACGTTGGTGCTTCTTTGCTGGATTCACTCCAGTTTACTGATGTCTACCTGTTTTGGAAGCCCCAACACTGAATGCTGTGTTCTAGGTGTAGTGTAATAAGTGCTGAGTAGAGGGCATAATTCCTTCCCTTTAAGAACTGGCCATGCTTCAGTTAATACTGCCAAGGATACTGTTGGACTTCTTTTGTGCCATGGCACATTGCTGGCTCATGTTCAGTCCTGCTAGAGTTTGCTTATGTCTCAATGTTGTTGGTATGGTCTAATTATGTGTTCTCTACTTTGCTGCCAAAACAAATTTTTCCCTACCAGCTCCAAACCCCATTTCCTTACTGGATTACTTATGTTTAACCCAATTATTCATTGTAGAAATGAATCTTCTGTACTTGGAAATCATAGAGCTTACAGTGGTTGCTTCAAAGGGGAAGAGACAATCTTAACTTGCTTATGAGCAGCAGGGTCTTTTTCTGGCAAGAAGAAGTAGAGACATATAGCTAATTGGTTTTCAGAGATGGTTAATATGGAATGAGAGTCTGTGGATAGATGGGAATAGATACTTGAGGAAGATCCCTTTTGATGTGTAGTAGGTCAGAGGCTTATCAAGGGGGAGAGAAGAGATTCAGAGAAGCCTTGAAGAAAAGGACTTGGGGATGTTGCTTGATACTTATCATCAGCCACCTTCAGTGTGTGCTTGCAGCCCGGAAAGCAAACCGTATCCTGGGCCACATCTGAAGGAGCCTGACCAGCAGGTCGGGGGAGGTGATCCTGCCCCTCTACTCGGCTCTTGTGAGACTTCAGTTGCAGTATTGTGTGCAGTTCTGGTGTCCTCAACATAAAAAGGACATGGAACTGTTGGAACAAGTGCAGAGGAGGGC
>JASSUY010043958.1:0-12693 GCA_032466535.1 Forpus xanthops | reverse complement strand
GGGTTCAAACTTAAACAGGGGAAGTTTAGATTGGCTCTGAGGAAGAAATTTTTTACTGTGTGGGTGTTGAGGCACTGAAATGTGTTTCCCAGGGAAGTTCTGAATGCTCCACCGCTGGTGGTGTTCAAGGGCAGGTTGGACAGAGCCTTGGGTGGCATGGTTTAGTGTGAGGTGTCCCTTCCCATGGCAGGGGGTTGGAAGTAGATAATCTTAAGGTCCTTTCTAACCCTAACTGTTCTATGATTCTATAAGCATCTCTATTTTGAGCAACTCTCTGCATGAGGAAGAAAATGCCCCATCCTTCAGAATTACCCAATTTTAGAGACGTGATTAATGCAAATCCCAAAGAATGAGCGTTACAAGGATCAGCAGCACTGAGGCTTCAATGACTCCTGTGCAACATCAGAAGTGCCTCGCACTGCAGCAGTCTCAGCTCATGAACTGTCTGCCCCAACTGTGGTCACTTGTTCAGTCTGTAGCATTGCTGCCCCTCTATGAGGCACAGAGCCTACTGATGAGAGCAAAGCTCTGCCCCTGCAAACAATTGCAGTAATAAAACATCCACTACTCTGTGTCTGTTACAGCTGCTCATGGTTCTCAACATCTGTTCTGTTGTGGAGAGATTCAGAACAAACGCTGTAAAGTTCTGCTGATGTTATCTTTTAGTGGGCTTTTCCACACACATGAACTGCATCCCTCTTTCAATCTGCCAGATTAAAGCCTGACATCCCTCACAGCCAAGACATTCGAAATTCCTATTTCCCATCATGTTTTATGTTTTCTTGTGCGATCCAATTTCCCTTTTCCTCTTTAAGGTGACTTGGACTGCTGCCTGCTGACTCTGAACTGTTTTTCTGGGTTTCTTTGTACAGATGCTCAAACTGTTCTTCAGCTGATATAATAAAGCCCTGTTTAGTAAGCGCTATCTTTGTAAATGCCAGTATTGTCATTTTGGAATGTCTCCTATTCCTAGTTACTGCACAGCACTTTCTGCTACATGAAGTTAGGGCTTTTTAGGCAGAAAATCCCTATTTCATCCTAATGTTTTACAGAGAAAAAGCCCCAGGAAGAGAAGCAAATGTGAGATGTTTAAAAAATAACAAGGAGTTTGAACTGTTCTGCCTATTCTGGGTGGCTTATCAAATACAATAATGCCGTGTATCATATTTAGTATTGCAGCTTCCAAACTGTATTCCCTGGGCTATCCAGCAGAGGATGCTAATGTATTACAAACTATTGTCTCTTCAATTTTAGTTAGAGGAAAGGCCAGCTAAAAGATGCAGTTTTGTCATTTTCCAGACATTCTAAAAACTTCCAATTGCCCTTTTTGGTTCTTCTCTTTTCTAATATGTGTGATTCCAAGCCTCAGAATGTGGTGTTCTTTCTGAAACAGTTTTGTTGCCAAAGGTTGAGCCTTTTACATATCTACCTAGCAAACTTTCATGAGCCTCTGACATTCCACTGAGTTTCACATGTACGTTTGACCATTTCCAGATGTCCTTTGGTTGTATTTACCATCTATTCACTCATACTTTGTGACACACAACATTAGGTTTTGTGCTGTGTCAAGCATTTATTCCTGCTTCCAGTCTGCAGTAAATATGTAAAGCCAAATCCTTGCACTTAAAAAGACAAAAGCTGGAAGGGAAAATAATATGTACCATTCACATATGTAAAGAAAAAGACAGCATTAAGTTTCCATGAACCCTCCAGCATGCTCAGCTTTCGAATCTCTTTCTCTAGTGTAATCATACCTTAATTATAGACTATGAAAGGAAGCTTTATAATCGTTTCTAGTTTGGAATGGATTCTAGTTTTCTTACTTGGGAAGGCTTGCTCCTAATTAAACAAGAAGCCTCCACAGAGGCCTTTGGAATTACTTACACAATGAGCATTCTACTAATCACATATATCAGAGTTCAAGATTTTTCAATGCCAGGTCCTGCATGCCATTTATAAACTGTATTTATGTTTTGCTGAGGAAAGTGGGATATAAAGAACAGATCTTCCAAGTGGATGAAGAAAAGTCTTGACTTTTCCCTGCTTGACTCAGTCTTGACCTCATTCTCTACGGTGTGATCATAGCCACCCCTCTCCAGAAGCTCAGCAGCTAGTGGCTGTGTCTCCTGTGCTAACAGGTAAGCACTTGGAGGCCTTTCAGCCATTGCCTCCTATTGCGTCTGTTAACTGCTTGCTGCATTACTGCATCACTAGAAGGAGAAGAGCCAAGAGAAACAACTCCGAGTTTCTGAGGGGAAAGGAAGAAGTACAAAAGAGGAAGTTGATCTGCCGTTCTTTGTCCTTTCTTTCTTTCTCTCTTTTTTTACCTCCACTCTCTTGGGAAAAGTATGAGCCCCTGAGGGGATGGAGAAAGAGCCTTTTTGCTTCCTGCAGCAGGCAGGTCTCATGTCTGTCCCTTCCAGACTGTGAGGCTGAGGCTAATTAGACCATTTGGCTTTTCTTATATTTTTTTCCCCCAGGAGGGCTGAGTTATATGACAAAGCTGAAGCTTCTAGTGTCACTCTGCAGCAGGCTCAAGGACAGGCAAAACCCATTACTGATAATTGTCTTGCAAGTGTTGGCAGCATAGAGCAGATCTAAGAATAGGCTGCCCTGCTAGCAGCTGGGACATGACCTAGACAGGACACGTTGATTCAAGGTATAGGCCTTAGGGCTTGTGTGCCTTAAGCTGTCAGCTGAGGTAGAAGTTGCAGAACTTACAAGTAAATCAGCACAAAACACTTCATCAGAAGCATATTTAGCTGTGTAAGTCATACATAGTTGTGTGGTTAGCTGTTGTGTGTCCTTAAAGCAAAGATAAACAAGAAATCAGTGGATTTGGCAAACGGTTTGAACAGAGAACAGACAGGAGTCATCTGATGCTTTTCTGTTTCCCTGGCATCAGTCACCAACAAACACACCTTTGTCACTGTGTGAGTGGAAAAAGGGGATGGCAAGGGAGGATAAGAGGTAAAGGGACAGCACAGCACTTCAGCCAACAATACATGTCCTTTTGCTTAAACAGAAACATCTTGCCTGGCCTGCCTCAAACCTGGGTTTGTGATGTGTAAATGCTTTTGGATGTGAACTTCAGGCAAATGTATTAGAAAACACTATATTCATGTTAGAGATGAATCATACAATTATAGAATGGTTTGTGTTGGAAAGGACCTTAAAGATCATCCAGTTCCAGCCCTCTGCCATGGGCAGGGACACCTTCCACTAGATCAGGCTGCTCAAAGCCCCGTACAGCCTGGCCTTGAAGTACATAATAGTATGCACTGGTAAGCATTGAACACCTACCTTTAACAGTACAAGTAAGGTCCTACCGCATAAAACACATGCTTTTCTCCACAGTTATAAAAAGAGCTGAAGGGCTTAACAGAAGCAGTACCTGGGTTCCTCTGCTCAGCAAGTGCCTCTGTGAAGCAAGAGAGGGAAAAACAGTTTACAGAAGTCTTAAAGAAAGGGAAATTATTGAGAAAACAAAGACCTTACAGGGAGGTTGCCTTTGGCCATGGGACTGGAGAGACAAATATTGCAGAACTGATGTGTTTTGGTTTATTTTGTATGATACACCCTGGAGAGGGAAAGGCTTTTTATGTAACTGTCAGGAATTTTAACATAGCAGTACAGCTGGATGATGAGAAAGAAGCTGCTGGTTGCTGCAGCTTAACTTGATAGAATTCACCAAGAATGACTTTCCTTCCTGTGAGGAGTAGGCATGGGAGACACTTGATTGCTACTGCGCAGGCTATTTTTAATTCATTGGAGACACTTGGATTGTGAGGCTGAGCTTTATGGGCCATTGTATGTAAGTAATTTGGAACAATGGTTTCAAGTATTATAGGAGAAACTAGGTTCAGGATATTTTGGTGATCAGGAAGAAACACTGAAATCAAAATGTGTAAGACTTTGGTCGGTGTAGTATGCATAGCTCTGCAGGTGCACTTCATTGTATACATTAAGATGGGTGTTTTTTCATTGAGTAGAACATATATTCCTTAAAACCATGTAGCTTCAGGGTATACAAACATGAATTTCTGGGCTGAACACTTGAGTCTGGAGAAATCTCATGTATAATAAAGACACATCCAAAGAAGGTAGATAATGGGGATGAAATTTATTTCCAAACAATTAACAGGAGTGCATATGTCCAAGAGATGTCATCTAGAATAGCCATAATGGGAAAAAAAGTTTCTCTCCAGATATTAGTTGTTTCTTTGAGAGAAACTGGTTTTTTTTACTGGGAAAAAGGGTTACAATACACATCCAGTTAATTCAGTATTAAGCACTTAGCATTCTGAAGGAATACTGTGATCATAGTCATTTTAAGGAGTGCACAGTAAAAGTACACACACTATAATTTCTCTCACTTCTTTGTATGCAACCTCTGTAAGTCTCAATTGCTTAGAAATCTGTATAATTGACAATATGAGGCTGCGTGATTTACATGTGAGATTTCAGATGGATTGGAGAATACTGGGTAAGGTGTTAAACACTTGAATGCAAAGATTTGGGACCTTGAGAAGACCAGTAAATGTTCTAAACAGCTTAAAGGAAGGAAATGTTATATACAGTTAGAAACAACCAATTACAAGAAATCTGATAAAGCTTCATTTACCTTTGGAGAAGTGAATCAAAAACACTGTGGTCTTTTGCAGGTGGCAGGAACAGAACTGCAAAGGAATCAGGGCATGATGATGGTTTCTGTTCAGTTAGGTAGGGGGTTTAGAAGAAAATGGAATACAGTTTGTAATTCACTATTTTTGTTTCAATGAGTTACAAGAAAAGGAAGTTATTAATAAATTGCAATGAATGGAAGATGTGTTACATCCCTTCTATGATTTCAGTTAAAGATCTGAATATCAGGAAAATATTTTGATTCAGAAAGTGAAGCTCATTGTTTGCACACATAGGAGCTGGCACAGATGGAAAGACAAAAGTACCTGCTTGTGCCTTTTGAGCTGTATACATATAACTTACCACACATAGCAGCTGTGCAGGAAATCTTTTGAAGGAAAACTCTTTTTTGAGTGATAAAATTGACTTAGAGCCATCTTGCATAGCACCAATGTCTCAAGAATGACAGAGAAGGTGGTTTCCATATGTAGATGTCTTCAAAATATATGCTGTTCTTTTCCGATGAGCTGAGGGTGATGTTGCCCTCTGATCTCTGACTCTTTTCAGAAATACATGTAGTGAATGCTGGAGATACGGTTACGAAGATCTGCAGTCCAGTCAAAGTTAGCTTTAACAAAGAAGGAAAAGAGGAGTCTGCAATTTCACAGCACTGTTTGAAACCAAAACTGATGAAGAAATCATCACTCAAGAAATGAGACCTTATGGCTGTGTTCTGTTGAGTGGGCAGGGTAGTGTAGAGGGCTGATTTATTGCAGACACTTGTGTTGTGTCATGATTCACTCAAAATAAAGTGATTATCACACATGCAGACTGGTAGCTTATTTCAACAGACACAGTTAAGTACTAAATTGGGAACTGTGGAAGTGGAACAGGCTATCTTGAAGAGCTGGAGTGTTTATGCATGCTGATCACAGGCCTGTGACCAAAATTAGGTAAACGGGAGTTTTGCAGCCATGTAAGACAGCTGAAGGAAATACCTAAGCACATCCAGAAGGATTGTATAAACCTTATGATGACCTAAAAGTATATTTGCAGGGGGCTGTACATGTGTTGAAGGATAGAATCATAGAATCATAGAATAGTTTGGGTTGGAAAGGACCTTAAGATCATCTACTTCCAGCCCCCCTGCCATGGGAAGGGACACCTCACACTAAACCATGTCAACCAAAGCTCCATCTAACCTGGCCTTGAACACCACCAGCGATGGAGCATTCGCAACTTCCCTGGGCAACCCATTCCAGTGCCTCACCACCCTTACAGTAAAGAATTTCTTCCTCCAACCAGGATGCTGATTGAGAGCTATTTCTTCTATTAGCACCACTGCCTCAGGCTGTCCTTGTCCATGCCTGATTTCTGACAGATGCCAGGACAACAGCTTGTAAAAATGAGCAATGAAGAGGACCAGGGAACTCATCCAGGCGATGAATTGCATTCTTTTTCTTTTCTTGGGCTATTTTCCAGACAAATACATTTCCTAATGTGAGTTGCCACATGACAGACTAAATATTCATCCTGAAACATTAAAGAACACATGTGAGAGACAGAAAACATTGCAAAAGATGAGAGCTTACTGCTCGGACCATCACTGTTTACTTTAGTTCAGTTACATTTGCAGAGGCTCAGAAAACCTTTTTTATCAGTAAAAGTAGCTTGGCAGAGTGTTTATTTTAGAATTTCAAGTAGTAAGGAGAGATCTTGAACCCCAACAATACCTAAAGGAGAGCTGGTAGGAATAAAAATTCATCCATTTACAGGATTTAAAAAAACCTGGAAAATGAAATCTTAACCCCACAGAGGTGTGAGGAATAGGGTGGAGTTCTGATAATACGTAAATCGTCAAATTGAAATACTGAAGAGCTTAGTTACTCAAAAGATTGATCTCTTCTCAGCTTCTTTCACTCATGTTCCAGTTAGTCTCTTGGAATGAGTATGAAGAGTTTTATATACAGATCCTCAAGAAAACATCTCAGAGTTGAAATGTAATTTTAGCTGTTGTGGGTAAATACACACATAATTCAGAATCTAATTTAATACAAGAGACTTGCAGAAAACCTAAATGGACATATATATATGTATATTTAAATATAAGCACAAATATAGAGAGGTTCATATATATATATATAGGTATGCACTGAGGACAATATAACTTCAATACACTTTGATGGCATGCCTAAAATACAGAATTATATAGAATCATAAAATCAAGAATACTTAGGGTTGGAAACGACCTTTAGATCATCCAGTTCCAACCCCCCTGCCAGGGGCAGGGACACCTCACACTAAACCATGCCACCCAAGGCTATGTCCAACCTGGCCTTGAACACCACCAGCAATGGAGCACTCACAACTTCCCTGGGCAACCGATTCCAGTGCCTCACCACCCTTACAGTAAAGAATTTCTTCCTCATATCAAATCTTCCTCATATCAGGTTGGCATCAGCCCACCTCACAAGCACGTTGAGGTCCCTCTGGATTGCATTCCTTCCCTCCAGTGTATCAACCAAACCACACAGTTTGGTGTCATCGGTAAACTTGCTGTGGGAGCACTCAATCCCACTGTCCATGTTACTGGAAAAGATGTTGAACAAGACCAGTCCCAACACCTATCCCTGAGGGACATCACTCATTACTGGACTCCAGTTGGACATTGAGCCATTGACCACAACTCTTCATTTGGATATAGAATATAGTTTTGTAAAAAAAAAATGCATGAGTCCAGCTGCTATTGAGACAGTGCTGTAAAATATAAGCATTTAAGATTTGGTCATAATATTCACTTGAATCCTATTAATATGGAAAAGAATTAAATTATCCAGAACATTTACAAGCAAAAGAGACAAAGCGAAAGGGGAAAGCAGATACCCAGAAAGGTATTGTTTTCTTCTTTGGAAGCTGGATAAGAATTAGTTGTTAACAAAACTGTTTTAAAACAATTGCTGTTTGGTTTTTTTTTTGTTTTCTTGCCTACTCGCTTATTTCTCCTAACTGAGTTAGATTTGGTTTTGATGACAGTTTATCGGTTGTACAGTATATACAAGGCCTGTATATGTGTCTGTAGGTGTCCCAGTGGAATTCAGAGCTGTACACCTTTCAGACATATGACAACTTCTTCAAATAAAAGGAAAAATACTTGATTTCTTTCCAAAAAGGGTTTTGTTTTTTTTTTTACATTCTTTTCACATTTTCTCAAATTGACAGGCTTGACAGAACTTTAAATTTAATGGAATTACACCACACCTTCCTTCCTACACAGGTTATGTGAGAGCTCAACATTCCAGTCAGGAGAATCGTTTTGACATTTTGGTGTTGTCAGTTATATCAAATTCCTTTTTATCATCAAAAATTGTCTTATTTTTACCCTTGTTTCTCAGGCTCTAGCATAAGAAGGTAAACAAATGAAATTTTTCTTCTCTTTTAATTCTTTGACACTTTATATGTACCATACAGTGAGTTCAAACAGTATTTTTTCTACCTCCATCTTTTGTCAATTTTGTGTTTTCCTGGCTGCTTCTCTGGTGAAAAAGATCAGCATTTGTGTCTATCAAATACAGCAAAATTGCAGTATGCAAACTGCTATCACTGTGCTGCTGGCTTCATCTGACTTTTTTGTCATGGAGCCACCAGTAGATATTGCTCACAGTCTTGCAAGAGCTCCCGTCAGATATTGTTGAACAATCCCAGGCACAGCTACAGGTTGAGCAGAGATGAGATTCAGAGCAGCCCTATGGAGAAGGACTTGGGGGTGTTGGTCGGTGAGAAAATGAACATGAGCTGGCAGTGTGTGCTCTTGCAGCCCAGAAAGCCAACTGTATCTTGGGCTGCATCAAGAGGAGCATAACCAGCAGGTCGAGTGAAGTGATTCTGCCCTTCTGCTCTTGTGAGACCTCGCTTGGAGTATTGTGTGCAGTTCTGGTGTCCTCAACATAAAAAGGAAATGGAGCTGTTGGAACAAGTCCAGAGGAGGGCCAAGAGGATGATCAAGGGATTGGAGCACCTCCCCTATGAAGATAGGATGAGAGAGTTGGGGCTGTTCATCCTGGAGAAGAGAAGGCTGCGTGGAGATCTCATAGCAGCCTTCCAGTATCTGAAGGGGGCCTATGGGGATTCTGGGGAGGGTCTCTTCATGAGGGGCTGTGCTGAGAGGACAAGGGGTAATGGATTCAGACTTAAACTGAGAAGTTTAGATTGGATATGAGGAAGAAATTCTTTACTGTGTGGGTGTTGAGGCACTGTAATGGGTTTTCCAGGGAAGTTGTGAATGCTCCATTGCTGGTGGTGTTGAAAACCAGGTTGGACATAGCCTTGGTTGACATGGTTTAGTGTGAGGTGTCCCTTCCCATGGCAGGGAGGTTGGAACTAGATAATCTTAAGGTCCTTTCCAACCGTAACTATTCTATGATTCTATGATTCTCTATCTCCAGCAATTTTCTATTACATTTTGCCAGACAGGTTCCTCAGTAGGTAACTTGCTGAGAGTCTTACACCTTTTTGGTAAGCTGGATGCTTTCCAGATGTTTTTTCACCTCATGTGATAAGTTACCAGTCAGCTACATGGATTTCTGCTTTTCTGTAGTTTCCTGCTGCTGAACAATCAGCTGTGACCTCTGTCAGTGATTCCAAAACTAATCATTCAAGGAAGATAATTTGCTCCTTCTGTGCTCAGATTTACTCTTCAATCATGTGAACATAACTCCTGCTGGATTTCTGCTGACTTGCATCACCTGCACCCAAAATCTCTTTCAATTAGCAAAAGAAGGAAAAAGACACATCCAGCACTAGTCACAACTGTCATTCCCTCCTCATTCATGCCCATGGCATAGAACAACTCCTCTGCAGATGTAATCATAGTTTCCCTCTGACCTACCTTTCTAGGCAGATCTACTCCAGATTTCAGCAAACCCAGAATATCTTCCATCTTGGCTTTCTTCCATTACAACACACTCCAGGTACCTGATATGATCAATGACCCCAAGGCTCCAGCTTTGAATGCAGCTCTCTTAAGCAGACTATACAGAATCACAGAACCCCAGACTATGAAAAGAAATGAACCAAACAGAAGCTCACCAAGAACAGGATTTGCAGGTGGGCTCTCAAAAAATCCTTTTATTTATTCACCCACAACAGTCATTGATGATGTCTTTTCTCTGCTGTTGACACTTCATTGTAAGTCAAGCGATGCTCTCTGCTAACGGCTGATTATTCCATTTCCAAGTTAGTAACAAACACATAAACCAGCAGCAGCCTAATACAGAATTTGGGGGCATCTCGATGCTGTTACCACATCAACAATGGACCATAGATTTGTTTCCATTAGCCTTATACTGTCCCACTATAAGTTGTTTTACCTATTAGTGAGTCTTTACATAATCTTACTGTATTCTTTTTAATCCTGAGGCTTGTTTGAATCACTACATGCTTTGACATTTCTCATGTTGATAAATACAAATCAAGGATTAAAAATATGGCACATATTGATTACCAAGAGTGCAATTAACAGCAATAAAACTGATAATGAGGAATATGCATACCTCAAGACCAGAAGGTCTGCTCTCCAATAAGGTCACATCAGAGATGACTTAGCAGCAGAAAGCCTGCTGTCTGATAGCAGTAGGATGGGAACAAGGTTTAAGTATGTCACATAGGCTATTTCTTTTCTCTGATCAGGAAAGCAGCAGTAAAGGTACCCAAAATGAGAAAACAAAGCCAAAATCAGTTCTATTTAAATATGAGCATTCACTTCCATGGTGTCTTGAACCATGGTTTGTAACACTGATTCTTACAATTCCAAGGCTACCATTTATTAATGTGCTATGCCACGAGAATGTTCATTATCCTAACACTAAAAAAAGCATTCCAGTATACTCATGGGGCTTCAAGGAATGTGTCCTGGTGAGGAAGATTTTCAGCTGCAGTGAAGGCAACAGTATGAGGTGACACCAGGGGGTCCAGTACTTTTCCTTCTTCCTTCTTCATTTTTGGGAAACATAGTCCTTTCCCTTCACAAAACCTCCTCTCCCCCCCCTCCTCCCCTCACCCTATGGACTCACAGATAAGGCAGTAAGGCAGCTCTGCCCTCTTTCAACACTTTTCCAGGGAAAAGAAGTAAATCCACTGGCTGCTATTGGGTAGAGCCCTCTGTCTCCCCTCAGCTGGGGCAGAGAATGTGTACGCAGCACTATAGCCCCTGGAACTGGCAGAGGCATAGGCACATCTGATAGAGGAAGAACAGAGTGCAGCTAATGTATTACATAGAACAATGTAAAACATATGGCTAATTTGTAATCCTGTAGTATCTTAGTACTCAATCCAAACACATATGTTACCCCAGTGGCAACATAGATATTTAGAAGGGCGATTGTATCATACTGTTGTTAAATTACTCATCGCTGCTAGATGATTAAAAGCACTGCATTTGTCTAGGCTATGCTGAGGGTGAGCATTCTCATCTCCTGGGAATCAGTGGTCCATTCATTCCTCCAGGAGCAGTACATTGGGTACTGAGTAATCTGTCCTTTGAAATGCGCAAAGAAGCTGTTATGGATCACAAAATATGCTTAGCCAGCAGCACCAGCTGGATGCGAGCCCATCCGGGATACACTGACAGCTGTTGCTAGAACCGCATGAGCTTTAGACTCCAACTCTCTCATGTCTTATTCTGTTTATCATCTCTGCTGTGTAGGAGGGGAGAAGGAAGAAGATATAACATAGCTACAATGCAGCCATTGGTGGGTAGAGAGCTAGGCAGGATTTGCATGGTGGCAGGTATTTAATATGATGTACACACCACATTACACATGCTGTTGGGGGAAAGAGTGAAAGGAAGTTCTTCTTATGCCATAAATTGTATCCCTGCACTAAAAAGGAAATTACTTTCTGGCCATTCCATCTGTTGGACCTCTTCCTCTGAGAAAAGCTATTCCTTCTTCCTTTTGTTCATTCTGTCCCTGTATATTGTGGGGATTAGCCTAGTGACTGGTACAGGAGTGCACCTGAGCTCTGACACCTGACGAGGAAGGGATGGGGCTGGAAATGGGTTATGTGAAAACAGATTCAAACACTGTCACTATACAAGTACAGCACTTGCTGCAACAGTCCCCTGCAGGCCATGGTGCATCCTACAAGACAATAAATGGAGGTGGAGGTTGGAAAGCAGAGCATGCCAACACAGGGCAACAAAGGCTGGACCATCCTCTAGAAGCCCCATCTCTAGGTGTCCCATCTATACTCAAAGGGGAGTGTAGTGGCATCTCGATTCCTCCCATAGCAGGTGAGTGTAGGAAAATGAAAGACCTTTGGTGCTGGAGAGATGGAACTTTTTTTTTAACATTCATCTCTCTTTATCATCTTTTTGAAAGTCAACGTAAGATTTTACAGGGCTCACAAAACCCATGCTTTACAAACCCCCAAATTTGCTTTTCGATATAGAACAGCAATGTCAAAAGCCTGCTATTTTGCCATCAGCAAAAATCAATGCCAACCTTCAAAGGAATAGCAGTCTTTTTGTTAGGTGATGATCAAGCCAAGCTTTCTAGAGAGAGATAGGAGCTTTTATTGGACTAAATAACACAGCTGGTCTACAGACAGGCTTTTGGACTCACAGATTTCCAGAGCAGGAGCAGGTCAGACATGAACACGGTCTAGGGCAGAAAAAGCAAGTCTAACGTTCTTCCCTCTCCCCATCATACTGCCCGAGGACCGCGGGGCTGGGAGCGCTGCCCCGCAGATAGCTTTGCCCACGACCCCACCGCTGCCCAACCGGTCCCACACATCCACCGCCGTCCGCCCTTCACTGCCCGGTCCCCCGCTCAGTGCCTGCCGCGGGCGCGGAGCAGCGCAGGGCTCCCGTCCCGCCTCCCTCCGCCGCCGCTGGTGCATATCCCACCACGCCGGTTCCCAGCGAGGCAGCGGGATCCGGGCCCGGCTCTTACGCCGCCGGTCACACACCAGCACAGCCGCCTCCCATCCCCGACCGGTGACGGGGACTCCGAGCCCCCTCCTTCCTTCTTTCCTCAAAGTCCATTTGAATCCATTTTCAGCCTCCCAGATCTC
>JASSUY010043957.1:0-13509 GCA_032466535.1 Forpus xanthops | reverse complement strand
CAAGGTTGCTATTAATGAATGATTTATACTATGAAGTGCTAGAGTAAACTGTGGAAAATGACGGGACTGATAGGAAAGGAATGCCTTGTTTTCATAAACATAAATACCTGATGGAAACAGAAATGTTCCTATAAGAAGAATTTGAGGGGACATCCTGCCCATAGGTCAGTCGTGCTAAATAAAAATGTGGCAACTGCATAATTTCATCTAGGTTGATTTGGTTCTTCCATGTGTTTAGTTAATTCAAGTAGCAAACAGAAAAAAAGACCCTTGCAGCTCTATGAAGCAAAGCCTTGTGTCAATCTAGTCATGTCACCGTTTCCATGGCGCATCAGAATTTTTCATTTTTTCCATCATATGTGCTGTGTCATGTACAAAACACACAAAGTCCTAATTCTCTTGGATTTAAAGATATACTTTAGCACACCATGTTTTATCTGCTTTTAGGACAGGAATTCAGTATTTTTTAAATGAAGAAAAGATGTTATCCAGGAGCATATTTTCAAATGCCACTTGCATGGGATTGAATTTTCAGTGTTCATGTTAGGTTTTATTATTGAAATATCATATTAATATCCTAAATTGTCAAACTCAGTGTCTGGGGTTTAAAATAGAACCTAATATAACAGAGACCTGATTTGGAATTACAATATCCAGCAGCTATTATAGTAAACAACAATAAACGATACAGAACTATAATAAAGAACCATTCCAATTTTAGCAATGTATTTAAATTGCCCCCCCATTCCTTGGTTTTAAAGCTGTGGAAACAATATTAAGATTTGATGTTCAAACCAAAACACAAAAGGAGAAAGCCAAAACAGAAAAGAAGTTGTAAAATATCAGAAGTCCTTGCTTTCCTCCAGAAAAAATAAAGATGTTATTTTAAATCAATATAAAACATTATATTTCATTTTTTACTGTTTGGAAACAACATATCTTCTTTCCAGCTCTTAAAATGTATGTAAATATTGCAACAAAAGTATTTTAGAAATGAAAAGTTAAAAAAAGGATGCTTTTAGGAGGTTAAAGCAAAGAGGTTTAGATCTTGAAACTTTTGTTATGTTGAACTGACATATTTACATATTAAAAGAAAGATATTACTCAGTATTTTTTGCATCAGCATATTCATTCATTGATTAAACTCAAATTCAAGAGTGCCTTGTTGGTCTTCATGAAACTGGTTATTTTTCATTGAATTTAGTGTTTCACAAAATTATGTAAATATCTATTTCAGCACAGTGACAAGATCTTTATTAAACCACATCTGAAAGTATTTCTGAATTAAATGTAATTACAGTATCACAGCAATTGTTGGTAGCAGGTTTCAACAGAGGAAATCTTACAGATACTATTTTGGTTCTGCATATAATATCTGAAAATATGACTCACTTGTACTGTGACTGGTCATTTCCTCCAACATCTGGAGATCGTAACTTCTGCAGTAAGATTCTTATAATACTAATGAAAAGTATAAAATTCACCTGCAAAGGAAACAAACATAATGGTGATTTCTTATTTCCTCATTCAATGTGTAGCACAAAGAAATGCCTATCACGGCAGACATATCAACTCAGCAGTGGGTGTTGTGTGCCTCCTGCCAGAACCCATCACGTCCTACACTATCAAATCTATTGTCTGTTTTCTGCCTCACTAGGTTTGCTATGTTCAGTGCACCTCTGCATGGCCACCGTTTCTAGTCTGGCTTGCAAAAGACTTTGAAAGCCCTAGTTGTCAGAATTGCCCTCCTTCCAAAATCTCAGCTGAAGGCAGGTTTCCTAAAAGGAGGGGACACTGGATGTGATTTAGTGCAATCAAGCATTGTCCTAAATTCTCATGAGGATTCACGACTAGAAGCCCAAAGGAAAATGAGAGTCCTGTACACAGTGTTGATCTTCTATTGCCCCCACCTTGACATTTAATATCTTCTGTCTGGCAGTGTTCGAGGCCAGGTTGGAAGGGGTTTTGAGAAACCTGGTCTAGTAGGAGGGGTTCAACTAGCAGCAGGGGGATTGGAACTAGCTGAACTTTAAAGTCCCTTCCAACCTAGACCATTCTATTATTCTATCATTCTACAAACAGAAGCCATGCCCACTCTGAAAAGTCACCGCAGAATTTGCTCTCACAACACTGTTCACATTTGGGTAATAACCTTACAGGAAATGTGCTCTTCTAAGCAGTGAAAATTTTGGAGTTAACACAAAAATCAATGGAAGAGAGTGAATATGGCACGATGACTAAGCAGACTTCCTGTTAAATCTGTTGTGGTTAAACCACTCTTCCTTAAAAACCTTTGCTTGATTTCCTCTGTCTTTCAGAAGTATATTCATGGCATCATCCTCGCAATCAGGCTCTATTGTACTCTTCTTCACTCTTCTTTCTCCTCTTAAAGATTTTCAGTATCAGACACACCCAGAGCTTGCTTTCATGCCATTACATAAGACTGTCGATCAGAGTTCTCAGCTTAGCTCTTCTGCTCTCCTTTATTTTCCTGAAATTCAAATTCTTTCAGCGTTTTCCTGTGTTCACCCCACTGACTACTTACACAGATGTCCTTCCTACTGCTGAAGCCATTTGTTATTGCTGGTCACCGTTGTCACCATTCTCTTTGAATCTTCCAGTCTTCCTACATTGTCAAGCAGACTGAAGGCACTGTCTTCAGTGAATGATTATGAGGAAGCTACATCATACCTGTATTGAGAAAAATCATGACTCTCACAACACCTATCCAAAGAACTTGCAATGTTCTATTTTCTTTGTTGAATGGTAGGTAGCACTGGTCTCATTGCTCAAAGATTTGAATCTTCAACTTCTATTTTTCCTAGAAGGTAACAGGAAATGTTGAAGCTTATCATGGTGTATGTATATTGAAAATTATGTTCTCGTTAATGCTGTGTTTTTCACCCAATTTTACATGACATTTCATTAGCTCCTCTTGCTCTATGAACTCATACTCTGCAAAGTTGCCACAATGAACTTGCTGGTTGTAGTTTGATGCTCCAACAAGGCACATTACTTAAAAGGGTGAGAATCACTGCTTTTGTAACTCCCTTTCACAGCTTAACTTCCCAAATGCAAATTGTAGTTGATCAAGCAGCTGCAAAATCATCTAATCAGAGAAGGAAGTGGCTTCACACACTACACACTACATAATCACTTGGCGATCCTTAGTTGTTCTCAACTCTGAAACATGCTGTTTGAGAGAAGAAGCATATCTGCACGGAGACAGCAGATGCTAAACATGTGCACCCAGCAACCCAAAAAAGATCATTTGCAAAATACATTTATGATATAGTGGACTTCTGCTGACTGACCAGTACTCCATTTTCTTAGCTCAGAACTCATTTCCCAGTCTTTGCTAAGATCCAGCTGCAAATCAAGTCTGTCAATACGCACTTGGATAACTTCTGATATCTTCTAGCACTTTGGAGAAGCACTGCTTTCTGGCACATGAAGTCTCAGCTGTCTACTAGGTAGGTGTTTAAACTGAACATCCAGAGAAGAGACTTTCATCTTTATGTAAACATCAGGTAGCTTGTTTTACTTTCATCTTTCAGCACATATTCTTCACTCTAGACTGTACCCCATTCTCCATCTCCTTTGAGGCACACTTTTTCTCTTCATGATGTATTGCTGTTGCATGCCCATTTCTTCATATCATAAAGTGTCTTTTCCGTGAGTCCTTACCTTATGTCATTTCACACATACACCTATTCTTTCTCTTTAAACACTGTAGAATTCACTCTGCTAAAGATGATAAGAAGTTCTCTCGAAATTATTTTCAGCTAGCACAGATTGAAATGCAAGCCGAAGCATAACGTGGTCTCTTGAAATCCTGTATAATCTAATAATGCCCTATTTTTTTCTGACTAAAATGTTAAAAATAAAGCAAGTGTATCTGAAATGTGTTAATGTGCACTGTGACTGTTTTCAGAAATGGGTATATGACCAGAGTATATTACGCCCAAATTAAGCACTCATTGCAGGGAACAGAAATTTTATTTTCCTACTCCAGTAATTGTAATGACAGCCACATAAGAGAAGCCCCAAGAAGCATTCTCAAATTGTATTCTTTTGCAAATACTTCATGTTAAATATATATTTCAGTAGGCTACCAATTAAAGGAAGATATACACAGGCATAACTTTTTTTTATGGCTACAATAATATCGGATTCCCAATTGCAGGATTGTCTACACACAAAATCAAATCCGCAATTCACTGAAGTATAATTAGAATTTTGCTTCCCCCCCCGCTCATAAATAAATGTTAAAGAGAGAACAACATACAAATAAAAGCAACTGCTCATTTAATTGGAGGCAGATAAGTTCTGAAGACAACAAATTTTAATGGCCTTGGCATCTGTTTAACATTTCTGCTACAGCACAATTTCTTTTCATTAAAACAGAATTCTTCCCTGTCTGTAGCTAGCAGTGAAGAATAATGGCTATACGCACTGCACAGTGCTGAACTGATCTATAATTCATGCTTCAAAGTTTACTTACTATAATAGAAATTAAAATTGGTATTCGTATAACCCACCAGGGACCACCATGCTCATTTGTATCCCAGCAACTATAAAAAAGAAAGAGGGAAAATGATGTTGACATTAATATTATCTGGCAAGCAAGACCTGTAAGGAGAAGAATTTCTTATACAGAAGTCAAAACACACTAAAATGATGCTTGTTCTATCCTAGAATTTGGCATTCCATCTTTTTCTGTTTTTATTTCCCTGTTTTTAATATGCATATTCTAATTAGCTAGACTGTACCATTAAAAATCATGGAGTACACTGGCCTTTAGGGAAACCAAGGTCAGCTTCACTTTGTGTAAGGACACTTTTCCAAAAAGCACTTAATACCAGCCTCTGGCTAGTAGGAAGATCTAAATCAACTGACCATAGATACAATTGAAATGACATAATTCCTTAGGTTAAAGATGGCTGGAGCTGGTTTAGAAAAATGAGAGATTGAACCTGAAACTTTGTCTGAAAAATAGAAAATTTAATTTTCACTGCAGGCTCAGGACTTTTCATCCAAATACACTCTGAATAAGTGCTTTGAAAGATTAATCTTAAGTGAGTGAAATATCCTTCAGAGTTCCTCTAACTGTGATCATACTGACAAAGGAAAAAGGAGCTAGTCTTCAGTTTACATGACAAAGGTCTTGCAAAGAAAACTTAGAGATTATATAGGACATGACTGTTCACTTTAATTACAGAATCAATTGAAAAACATTATGCAGGCTGAAAAAAGGGGTGTGAAAATTATTTGTCCCACCAGTTAGGAATGCTGTCCCATGCCTCAGGGCCAGCAGGAGCAGCAAGTCTCTTCTTCCTACAGAATTCTTATCTCAGTTCCCCTTTCCATGCCAGAAGCCATGCCTACCTCTAGTTAGTCATGGGTTTACCTGACTATGTGCATCTTACACATGTTTACATCATACTGCTTCACTTCTGGGATTGTAGTTTAGATATACACTAAGTTATCCAGATGTCAATCTTTTGAGTTGCTTCTTAGCAAATAAGAATGCCTGCACCTTACAGCACTGTATTACAGCAGTGAACCCAAAGACCCAACTGCCATTTTAAGTATTATTATGACTTCCAAAGCAGATAGTTTTAAATGTGGGCCTGAAGGGGCAACATTAGTCATAACCTATCTCTTCCCTCTCCTGCCCCTAGAGTTTTTCAAATAAACAGCAAGCATAAGAAAAATGCTGATGAGCTCCTAAACACTCGTCCCTTTATTGCCATTTCTGCGCTTGTCCTCTTCAGAACAGCAAACTACTTTTGAGTAAACACCACCACACCCAAGGCAAGGTTTGTATTGGTGCCATTGGAGGCTTTGAGCTTTCTTTACCCCACAACTTACCCAGTGTCCTCTAAAATAATTCGTGTCACTGTCCATGTAATAATGAATATGGTAGGAATTCCTGGAAAATTGCAATGAGGTTTAGAGGGGTATCACAAAAATGTAAGTCCAGAAAACCAACACACCAAACAAAACAACCCCCAAAACAGTTCAGCCTACTAGTAACCAATGATTCCTCAAATATACATCATACTGTAAACAGTTTAACAAATGGAAGGAGAAGCCCATCTGATGCTATGTGATGTAAGCAATGCATTACAAAGACTATAGGTTTCTATCTTACAAAAATGCAGCCATAATGACTAATACACAAAGAACATGCCTTTCTTAGGCATCTTTCAAGCTGTCAGAATGGCCTACAGAGAAGTAGATACAAGTTATACATTCCCAACACACTTCCAAAGACTACGACATAAACCCCAAACGTAAACAATCTCATAAGGAACAATTTCTATACACTAGTTTATTCCCATTTCCCAACGATACCTAAATGTTTTTATGACCACCTATTACTGGAAACTTTAAAGTGCTCCATATAAATATCATTTCTCTTTCTGAAAATGAAAAGAATACATGTATTTAAAACCACTCAGACAGTATTACTGGGTTTCTCGAAGAGGCAAACGTCATAGCATAGCCTGTGGCTGTGCAGCTAAACTTTCTACTTCCTCCCAGAGGAGGACAGCCTGAGAAGTATGTTTTGAAGTGGCAGTCCTTGCACCATCCTATATCCTGAACAAGCCCTAACCATCTTGCTTATTGGCAGAGGTCAGAGCCATGCCAAAGAGGAAGCTAGCAGTTATGCTTTAGCAGTTTTGTGCCCATGGTACAATGGCTGTAACCTATGCTGGAGCTGAACTGAGTAACTAATGAGTCTGATGAGTCATCCAACAGAAATAGTGTGATTACCTTGGTATGGAATACTGAACCTGACTAACATATTCATACAGAGAAAAGAATCCAATTGGAAGATGGTTCAGTTCTTACCCCATCCAATCAGCAGGTAGATTGTGAAATGCCTGTTGGGGGAGAATATCAGCACAAGGAGGATGTGAAGGTAAAGTCCTTCAACTAAGAGCCAGTAAAAGTTTGCCATAACACCATACTGAAAAAACACCAAAATAGCCTTGCAGCCCACCTGCAATAAGAGAATAGGGATCAAAGTTGTTGCAGGTAAGATGCTGTGTTATTCTGTTATACAGCCTATAGATCTTAACTTGCTATGTAATACTAGTAAACCAAGTCCAGTAAAAATATTCTTCCTTGGACAAGCAAATTGAGAATTGTAAATGTGACTGTGTTTATAAAAAAGAAATGAATAATAATAAAAAAATCGAGATGGCTCATATCAAATTCACTCAGAAATTTTGAAAACTTCATAGCATAAATATTGTAAAAGTCGACAGTTTTCAATAAATGCAATAGTTAATGAACAGCTATTATATTAAATGATCATCTGCTACTAATATTAGCTAAGAGGCTAATAAATATATTAAAATCCTAGCCAGCTTCCTAACATAGTAAAACTTAACAAAGAAAATGCTTTATGAATTTTTCAAGGCTAAATGGGAAATTGAGTGAAAAATATAACTACATGATGAATATGTAGACTTAAAATAAAAGGGTGAATGGACTTCAAAAATTATGTTTTCCCTTTAGAAAATGTTTTAATGTTTCTTAATTAACAAACACATAAGCACATATCAGAAAATGAGGTCCCAATATACTTATAGCCTGTGTGCTGCTCTTCAGAATTAATTTTCAGATGTCTGTGCTGATGATGTTCCACAGTGCTGGCTGCTGTTTGTACTTTCCAGCAGGACTCTGAGATGTGAGAATTGAACATAATGTTTCTGCTGAGACTAAGCTGTGAAATGTGATGATATAGTGAATGCAACAGACTAAACAGTATGGAGTAACTAAACCTTGTCATTTCTGCTTGCTTTACTCCCTTCCCTATTTTAAATCCCCTTCATGCCTCCACTGTTTCCATTAAAATTCCAAGTACGACAAATACCTAAGTGGGCAATTTACTCTTTTAGTGATTGATTCCTCTTTCTAAATATAGGTGTCTGTTACAAAGTGAGATGCCTTCAGGCACGTCAGTCACCAGCTGCTAAGCCAGAAGGGCATACTCCTCCTAGAGATACTTCTTTGTATCCATCAGACTCTTCTGGTGTCTCAGATATTTCAGTGCATTTCAAGTCATATACATGCCTGTATGCATGCCTGTGTAGATGCCTATATCGCCAACTAAGTCAGAGCCCAAAGGCTTGGATTAATTTTAGTTGCGCAGTTTTAGCTCCTTACAACAGTAACTAGCCAATTAGATCCTGATCAGCTTACGAAGAGAAACAGGCATGTCCAGAGAAAGTCTTAAGGCAGATGAGATAAACTGTTCAATGAGAAAGACATAAGTTCAGAAAAACAGTCATCTCAGTCTGTAAGACTAATCTTACCTCTGGATTCTGTATCCATTGAAGGGATATCCATTGCAGACCAGTAATGGGCCAGAATATTCAACAAGGAGAAAACTAAACATTTCAAAATGCAAGTTGAAATTTGCCTTTATGCTTATGATTACTTACAACCAGATTAGGAGCCAAAGACTAAAATTTTTGTAACCTCTTCTAAATTCTAATACTCCTCTGTATTACATTCTCGATTTACACGCCAGAACCCCACATCAAATGTCTTCCTTTCTGAGAGTCCATTGGCTGATCTTTCACGGACCTAAGAACTTTTGATTACCCTTGGCAGTCTACCTACTTAGCTGCTTTGCCTACCTTGGGTCTACTAACTCAGAGCCTATTTGTCTTCATTAGAAATATCCCAGACTACAAATTGACACATACGGCTTGGTAGTCACTGCTAAGAACTTTATACTTTGGGACAATATGGTTTCATTGATATAGAAATATCTACCTTCCATGTTTTTCTCACGAGCTCAAATTGCAGTAAATTAAATTCAGAAGATATTCAGCAATATTTGTAAGATTCTTCTCAGCACTTTTCACTGAAACAATGGAGGCAGAAAATGCAGAATATCATGTAGTGATCAGTCTTTTAACAGTTTTTTCTAAACCCTGTGCATGAAAATGCAGTAAACAGATTGCTAAAATGCAGAAGACAACACTTCTGTCATCGCCAGAAAGTATAGACAAGTTAATAAAGACAACTCCTACAAATACTTAATTCCCTGACTCATTTTGCTCCCCCCATTGACACCTGTCCGATTCCTTGACCCCTGACAGAGCTGCTGCAACATTTCCTGACAAAACTGCCTTCAACCATTTCCAGCTGATGGCACTCCTGTTTGTCATAAGCTCTCCCAGCTGATAAGTACAGTGGCCATCTTTATTCTGAGTTATAACTGGTAATGATTTGTTTTGGTAGATAACATGATGTCCCTTCATGGACTTGCATGTTTGCAACTTCTCTTACTTGTGTTTCAGCCTTCTTTCTCTGGCTACTTCTAACAGACCATTTTGCTAGTCATTATACTCTCTATAGAATTGTCTACACTGCCAGATGAGTATTCCTAAATATTTAAAAGGAACAGGGAGAAAAAATCAGTTACACAACAGTATTGTACCAGGTAGCAAATGACGTTTATTACCCATGAGGTTTGATCCTCTGGACAGTGAGCTGTGTTGGAGCTGGAATAGAGAATATCATCCTTGACTAAAACAGAGATTGCTCTCAGAATGAAAGAGAGGAACAGGTTCAGATGGATGTAGTTCCGAGTGCAATGAAGTTTTCTAAGAAGAGATTTAAAAACCAGCATTTTAGATTTTGAGTCAGATAGCTCTTGAACAGACTTCTATCACTCTCCGGTCATTTCTTACTAATGTGAACCCTTTCTTCTGTCATATTGACAGTGCTGCCTTGCTTTTTTCTTTTATCACCATTCTTATCATTATTGTGGTCTGTCCAAAATACACAAATAAACTCTCTCTTACTCCTTTTAAGCAGATCAAAAGATCCCAGTGGTATTTCTCCCACACTTCAAATACACTGACAATAAATGTAGATTATTATATCCTTCTGTGTGTGCACTCAGCCCAGTTTATTTCTTGCAGATGAAACTTTGGTTTATCCTGGATATATTTCAGAAATGCTCTCACTTATATTTGCTGGTTTGATGTTTAATTTAACTCCTGCATTTTGCTACATAATGATTTTTCATCCTATGATATGAAAGTATGTAAAAATAATTAAAAATGCATTCAAAACATTAGATCGCCTATCTTTTCTATCCAGTGAGATATAAAACTTCTTTTCTTTAGTCCAGCAGCTGTGTGAAAGCCTGACAAAAAAATGACAAATCAGACATTCCAAGTAAGTGCCCAGGGGAAGCAGGTCATAAATTGAGGGCTTTTCACTTAGAAGGCATTCCGTTCAAGATCTCATTTAACAGAATTTTCATTTTATTTTTTTTAATTTTTTTTAATAGCAAATCCCCAGAAACCAAACTTCTAAGAGGTGTTTTTGGTTAATAGCAGCACCTTGAACTGCACCTGGAAAAAAGCCAGAAGCCAGGGCAATTTAGCAAGAGCAGGCAATGGAAGAGTGAAGATGCAATAGGATGTTATGGTGGTGTGCACTGGCAGCTTCCAAGTAGTCTCTGCATTTTGATTTCTACCAAAGAACACTAAATAATCCATTCTAAAACTATTAAAGCAAGGATACAATGAGTGTAGGGAAATAAATAACAGATCCATCTTCCTAAACCCCAGCTTGGCAAAGGACATGATACCAGGCTGAACTTAAAGCAGTTGTCAAAAATCCAGTTATTTCTATGACTATGCATGTCCTTTGCTGAAACAGGTTCTGTGAAAAACTGAAATACCACTATTATGTTGGACTGCAGTGTATGCTCCTATGGAATTCAGAAATACATGCAAGCTGCAAATGGGAGGAAAATGTTTTTCTTGAATAACTAATTTAGATGATTGGTTCTTCATCTAGTTAAGTTGAAATAATAAATTGAGTTATATATAATAAATTGAGAAATAATAAATTAAGTTGAAATAAGCTGAAATAATAAATGTGGGATATATACAAAGCTGTCAAAACAACATTTTGGAGGTAGTGGGCAAGAAAGTATTTTTAGTTGGCATATGTGTGATGATTCAAAGAAATGCTCTTAACAATAAAAAAAAAAGCTATCACGCTTATTGCTTTGATATGACTACCTCATGATACATAACGACCATTTGAAGAACATTTACAAACACTTGATGCGCACCAGAGCACACCTTACTGAAATGATGGAGATTCAGATTGTTCTACTTGGTAAGAAACATGTATCAGAGAAACTGACATTTGTTTGGAAGGTTTTGTTACACAGGAGAGTAACCTTGAAGGTAGTAAAAACTACAGGAAGAGCCAGAATGTCAGTTTTATATAAAAATATGCTGTTCTACAATTTATTTTCAGTCCGAAGTGGAACAAATTAACCTTTTTTAAAATACCGGAAAAATACTATTTATTTGCAATCATTTTTATTCCCACTTTTCTAAAACTTTATATTAAACCTTAGGTGTTCAAAATGAGGAAATAGAAACTTGCACTCTAAGAAGAGTAAAGCAACTTCTTTTGTTTCAATCAAATTTACTAGCTTTGCTGTTTCTAAGCAAAGTTTGCAGAAGGAAGAATGTGCCTGAAAAATTGGCAACCTCCAACACAAAAATATTGCGCTGGAAAGTTACCAATTAGCTCTAATTATAATAAGTAAATATAGTATTATGTGGGGAGTGACATCATAGTAACTTGAAAAATGCTGTCAGCTTAGTCTGGCAAGGTATTTATAGATATTCACATACTAAGTCTTTGTTTTGAGGTTAAAAGATTAGCTAGATATAAACTCCTTTCCTTTTACAATGCTTCTAAATGTGTCCTTTACAGATATTAATAATAAGAACCCATATGATGTTTCTGTAAATATAAAAATCAAGGCCAGTTCTTTGGAAGAAATGGAAAGCAGAATATTGCAACTTCATGGAAAGCTTCAGATACAACTCTTTCTACACGGTTGTGTCCTTCGTGTGTTTACAACTGATAACAACTGCAAAGAACTGAGGCTGTACCTGTTCTGCTAGACAGTACATAAACAATATCAAATGGACTGCAGAAGTTACGCTGTAGTACTTAAAAAGAATTTCCACTTCTTTGTCATAAGCATATTACCTACAATTAATTAAATTCACATCACTCCATGTTTTCTTTCATTAAAATACGGCACACATTCACTGCAGAGAAGTGTAAAACCAGTGTTTTTCCTAAATGGCTCAGCAATCAGGCAGAGTTAAAATTGTCTTATTGCTGTTTGCATTTACTCATGAAAATACATACCTGAAAAGGCAAAGAATTATACTTCCTGTTGTAAGAGCAATCAAAGATACGCTGTGTCCAAGGGTATAAATTGCTTTCACCCTTACATAGAAGTTGACCTGCACAGAAAAATATATATGTGGAAACCACTTAATGGTATGTAAAACTGACTGTAAAATGATGTATTTTTCCACTAACTAGATGTGAAGGCTAAATAAATAGCATTATTTTCACTTTTTGCTCTACAGCACAGGATAAGAATGTTTTATCTTCATTCCAAAATATTACTGCAATGCAACATCTCAAACCAATTGACCTCGGTAAAGAATTCAATCTCAGGAACTCAAAACTTAGGCACAAAAACTGGTACAATTTCAGCTGATTATGCCATGTCAATGAGTCACAGAATGCATCAAATTTATCAACTTCATAAATACAATCAAACTGGGAAAAATGAGCCACAGGTTCAAAGAATGAATTATCTCTGAAAGACAGAATCTATCTCAGTCCTTCTGCCACAGTGTACTTTTAAATGCATTTATACAGAGTTTAATTTTAAAGGCCTGTTTAAGTATCCTTAATTTCCTAATGTAAACGTTCAAATACTTGATTAAAGTTTTACTTTAATATTTAAAAATACTTTATTATGGTGACCCAAACAACCTTCTTTAGCAGTTACATGCTAAAACTTGTGTTAACACACAACAGCCTTGAGCTCCTTTTTCTGCAGTTTTTGCGAAGAACTCTGCACACATATGATACACAGAAATTATTAGGAAGCTGACAGTACTAGAAATACTGTTAATTTGATGCAAGGATCCTAAAAGTGTTTGAATTGAAAAAAAAAAAGAATCCTAACATTTAGCTTACAATAAAGATATTAGGAATTTTTATTATAGAATTCTGTTGCCTGTGTTTACTTATCCTGTATTTATATGAAGTACTGAAGATTCCAGCAACTATAAGAAGTAATTTCAACTTGCACATTTCCTTTCAACAACAGAAAAGTAGCTATTCTTGAACATGTTTGAGATTTCTGTCAGCGTGTTACTCAAGTCCTCAGCTTTTACCTTACACTGAAGATAACACTCATTTCTTAAAAAAATGAGTCCTAACTTCTTTCACTATTAATTCACCCAAACAGTTTCTGTATCTACTGCAGAGAGTGAATTTTAAATACTATACTATGGGCGTATGTCCTTATGGTTCTGAGTGACTAATCCAGGCTGTATAACATACACAAACACAAACATACTATACGTCTTCCTGTAGTATAAAATAATTCAATTAAGCTGTATC
>JASSUY010043952.1:0-12076 GCA_032466535.1 Forpus xanthops | reverse complement strand
TTTCTTTACTTCGTAATTTTCTATCCCACAATGATTATCAGTTCTCTACAACACGAATCACAATTTATTATATAACAAAGCTCAAAATAAACCAGCATGAATTTTACCAAAATTAGACACATTAAATAGCTTAATGCAAATAGTTCACACTTACGTAGTGACACAGATGCAGGTTTTCTGCAGGTTATTTACCAAGATCTCTAATTGCTGGTCAATGTTCTCTTCCCTCATTCGAGGACGCAGTCAAACTAAGCTACAAAGACGGAAAACGTCTTCTGCCATTCATTCATCAAGCTGTTGTTAAAAGGCAGGAAGACACCAAATCTTCCTAAATCCAACACCAGGAAGGATGAAAAAGTATTTCTGCCCCAAACTCAGAGATATTTATGTGTGATAGACTTAGGCAAACAGTATTTTTAGTCGGGCTTGTGATTTTGTGGCTGCGCGCTCCCTCATTCCGTAACAACAGCAAAAAATACCTATTGACCACACCCTGCCAGATCAGAAGTCCATCTAGCCCAGTATTGTTCTTATAAGATGCCAAAACATCAAAAGTTTTCAAACACAAAAAGCACAAGGGAATATTTCTGTTACTTTATCTACCATTTCTCAGCAGCCAGCTGTTCAGAGAATTTCTGAGCCATGGGTTATGGCTGGATCATTTCACTAAACAGTCACTGAAAAATCTATTCTAAGCAAAATTTTCCAACTCCTTTTAAGCCACTTAAGCTTTTGGAATCCACAACATCCTGTGGCAGTGAGTTCCACTAGTTAATTATCTGTCAAAAGAAAAATTACTTCCTTTGTGTTAAATCAGCTGCCTGATATGTTAATGTGTTATAATACTAATTCCTTCTCTAGGTACCAGAACAGCAAATACCTCTCCTAATCAGTCAGGAGAGAGGTGTCACAACTATTTCGTTTGCTTACACAGCTTCTGACTCACAAATAGTTTTGCCACATTTGTTGACACTGGATATCAAACAGCAGATTCAAACCTATTTTCATTTTACTCATACCACATTACATATCATTGGATTCTAAGTAACTCCTTATAGCATAAAGTATAGAGATGATCAGCCTGTTTACAAGTTGGAAGCAGTTGCTTTTCTATGTTTTTCTTGCTGTGAAATATCAAACATTAACTACCAACAGAAAGAACATAGAGTAGATGGCTTTTGCTCTATTTCTCTAAGCATACTCTAAAATTCCTGTATTTTTTTTATTTGGAACTCAGTACATTAGAAGTATGACTTGTCATGGGGAAACATAATTGTCAGCATGAAGGAAGCTATAGCTTCAATCAACCATCTCCTGCAGCCTCTTTCACTCACATGCTGGTATTAAAGGCAATAACTGTCTAAAAAAGCAGCAACATGAAAAGATCAGTAGCTTTCAGATATTCTTCATTAATTTTTTACCATTACACAATTTTTATATTATGCCATGTAGTTCAAAGAAATTTCCCAGTCTGACCTTTATGGTGGCGTTCCTTTTAGTGCACACCATCACCACCATACTGCCCACTCAAAACTCCTCTCTTTTCCTACTTCTGTATTGCAGACAAAGCAGTATTGTCTTTTGTTGCCAAAATAAAGAAGACATCTATACTTCAGAATTGCACCAGACTCTTGGCTGATCAAACAATAAAACTATACATTAACATCAGCTGATATTCCTCTGTAATAATTGTGCAGCACAAATGAATCAAGAGCTAACAAATTACAGATGACTTTTATAATTAACTCCCTTGAGAAACAATTTTTATCTGGAGACAATAGCGATGTATGTCCGAAAGGAGGAAAAAAGTCAATTTTTCCTTTATAAATTCCCTGATGATGTAGGACAAACTTGTAATTAGTCCATGCAAAAAATAAACATGATTTTAAGAAAGAGGTAATATCCCTTTGGTTTTGATCGATACCAAGACCAAAAAGGCAAGTCAAAATTCCCAGGCTTTTTGAAATTATTAAGAAAAATATTGTACTGATTTGTTTAGCTTGTAGCAGGGTTTGATGAGAGGGAAACATTACAGGATTAATAAGACAAGGCTTTAGTTCCTGGTTGTATAGGATGGATTATGGGTTAACTATGCAAATATAAAGTCCTTGTTGTGAAACTGTAGGCAATTCGGTTGGTGGGAGTTCCTACAAAACAAAGGGTTATGTTCAGAGTTGTGAAACTTGGGTGGGGCTATAAATTAAATATTCAGCTAGATGATACACTTGGTAGTCAGTGCTTAAATTATTCCAAGGAAGTGAGTCCATGCCAGATGAAAGAGGAAAATCAGAGTTCAGGCTTGCCTTCCTACAAATGAAGTATGATGGCAGGTAAATACCTTAGCACAAAGCTTGCAGAGTTTCTCCTTGCTTTCGGTTATCTTTGAAGACTGTTGCTCAGTGTTCTCCATCTCAGCAGACACTACCACAGGTACACAGGACAAAGGCCCTTGCTACTATACTCAACAGCAGTGCAATCCCATTTTCCTATTCTTGTGTTACAACAACTGTGTGATACAGTCAACATAGTAGAGGAAAGGGATACCTTCCACAGGGACCTTGACAGGCTCAAGTGGTGGGCCTGTATAAACCTCATGAAGTTCAACAAGACCAAGTGCAAGGTCTTACACTTGGGTTGGGACAATCCCAAGCACAAGCACAGGCTGGGCAGGGTATGCATTGAGGGCAGCCCTGAGGAAAAGGACTTGGGGGCATTAGTTGATGAGAAGCAAAACGTGAGCCGGCAGCGTGCACTCGCAGTCCAGAAAGCCAGCAGTATCCTGGGCTGTATTATATGGATCATGACCAGCAGGTCGAAGGAGGTGATCCTGCCTCTTTTCTCATGAGACCCCACCTGGAGTACTGCATTCAGCTCTGGGGCAATAACAGAAGAGGAAAGTGGACTTGTTGAAGCAAGTCCTGAGGAGGACCATGCAGATGATTCCACAGCTGAAGCACATCTCCTATGAAGATGGCCTGAGACAGTTGGGCTTGTTCAGCCTGGAGAAGAAAAGGGTCTGGGGAGACCTTAAGGCAGCCTTCCAGTACCTGAAGGAGGCCTACAAGAAATCTGGAGAGGGACTTTCTACAAGGGCATGTAGGGGATGGGCAAAGGGAAATGGCTTTTAACTGAAAGAGAGTAGGTTTAGATGAGATATCAGGAAGAAGTTATTTACTATGAGAGTAGTGAGATGCTGGAACAGGTTATCCAGAGAAGCTGTGGCTGCCCCATCCTGGAAACATTCAAGGCCAGGCTGGACAGGGCTTTGAGCAACCTAGTCTAGTGGAAGATGTCTGTGCCTATGGCATAGGGGGTTGGAACTGGATGATCTTTAAGGTTTCTTCCTACCCAAACCATTCCGTGATTCTATGATTCTATGACTTCTTCAAAATAAGAAACTGTTGCAGCAAAAAAAGATCTCCACAGCCAGCAGCTGAACATTCCCCAGAAATTTATATTATGAAGAATTTTCATCAGACCCCTGTCTTTTCCTGGATCTTCTTCTTCCTCTTTCTGGCCATGCAATAGGTGCTTGGCTTTTTAAACCACTCAGATACCATACATCAAAACATACTCTTTCAGCACATTCTGTCAACACAATTTTGGAACTTGTGACTCACTGTTTCACTTATGTCTCAGCCATAGGTGCAGGGAGAAACATGCATGGCCTGAATCCTCACTGATCATATGGATGGATTTAGCTTATCTCTTCGAAGATGAAGAGATGTTCTTAAACTTCTGTAAACCAAACCTTGGTTCTGTAGGATCAAGAAAGGGACAACAGCTCTTGTCCTTTACCTCGTGGGTATCTCCTTCAGAGTCAGACATTCCACTGGCTCTCCACCATCTCTTCCCACCTGTCATTTGTTTCCTTCTTTCCATCCACTATTCCTCCTTTCCTCTGTTCCTCTCATCTGTTGCTGTTCTTTCTCTCTATGCAGTACTGAGCTCAACTGTGCTGCAAAACTGATGCCTTTCTTGCACGAACAGCTGAACTCCAGGAAGCCAAGAGAGGAGAACAGAGGGGGCAGTTGCAATTGAGAGTTGTGTTATTCTATTGAACATGGGGAGTGGGACAGATCTCAGGTTACATCATATGGGCTTTCCATGTAGCACATGATTCCCCCAATGCCTACCTGATCAGAGGTTCCCAGGAGAAAATACTTCAATCATCTGTGCATGTGAGTGCTATTTGCAGCTCCATGATTTTGTTACAAATATTGTATTTAGCTTATTTAAAAAGAAAAAAAAAAAAAAAAGATGGCCTTAGACTGTTTGAAATTATTATTTGCAGATTTTGGACTACTTCAGTGGAAATAAGGGGGAATTGTGAGAAGCGGTGTATTTCTCTTGTAGTTCCTTAGTTTTATTTCTCTTATTTCAGTTCTTTTAAAAAATGTATTTTAAAAGAATTCAGGTCAAAACAAAATTTGGGCTACTGAAAATATTTATTTTATTTGCTCTTTGAACCAAAGCTGTTCCCTCGGCTTTGAATTGTTCATTTGACTTACAGTTGCAAAAACTTTTCAGAAACATATTTCTTAGCTCTATGTCAACACTTTATCACCAGTATTCTCTTTAACATTTTGGTAAAAGTGGCTGAATAATGTTAATTAAGTGATGTATTAACAAATTTATTTTAAAGCACCCAAACTTTCTGATTTTATTTTTCCTTCAGTATCACTGAGCCAGAAATAAAAATGGGAAAATTTAAAAAGTGTATCTGCAAAATATTTCTGTAATTTCAATTTAAATATTTTGATTTACTTTTTGACAAACTGCACTGAAACATTCTGTTAAAAATGTTTTTTTAAGACTATAAACCCATTTTTTATTACAAACCAAAAAAAAAGAAAAAGAGATTGTTTTGCCTAAATCTGCCAAAGCCCTGCTAAACATGGGTTTTAATCTTATTTTATTAATTTTTCTTACCATTACATTTCCATAAAGCATTTTTTGCCTTTGGAGAATGTCAATTCTATATGCCCTGTAAAAGTTCACTTTCAAAACAACCTTTCATTCTGAGAGAGAAAAATGCTATCATTGGTAGAGGAGCACCGTATCATCTTACAAATAGAATTACAGAATGTTTTGGGTTTGAAGGGACCTTAGCAATCATATAATTCCAACTCCCTTCTATAGGTAAGGACAACTTCCACTAGACCAGGCAAGTTCATTTCTATTAAGCCTTTTATTGTTGAGAACTAGAAAAATAAATTTTCAGAATAGATACAGAAACACTTTTGATACACCTAGCAGAACTCAAAAGCCAAGACTGCTCCATAACCAGCCGTAAAAGCATGTGGAAAGACAATCCTATAGCCCTGCTCTGGGTGAGCTTGTGAGAGCATTTCACTCAGATTACCAGTAAATCTTTACTTTCATACACTTTGGCTCAATCAAGTTTCTAGCGATACTCCTGAGAGTCAAAATACAAAGATGTAATGTCTAATGAAAACTTTGAGCTATAGCAGCTTCACAGTAACATTTTCCTCTTCGCTACAAAGGGAGGAATATGCAGAATATTTCCCTTCTTTGTTTTGCTTGTATGTTGTTTTTTTTTTTCTTCCCTAGATAGAACATCCTAGGATCTGTAGATGTACCTGACACATAGCAGTTTGAAACATGGGATCTGCACTTTTGACAACAGTGTAATGGAGTTACCATAGCCCGAATCATCTTCAGCCCCTCACAGCACCACTACTGATGTCCATGGCATGATGTACTTGCTATGATAATTAGTAAAGCACCTATAATATGTGGCAGCATTGGTCGGTTTTCTTAAACTTTAATTTCTAAATAGTCTGTTTAACTGTGACTTTAAGAGAAGTAAGAAATATATGAGAGAAAATATACAGTTCACTGTAGACTTTGACAGAAATATAATGAGAAGATGAAATAAAGCTGTTACCTCTTAGATAGTCATTTTAGGTGTTTCTAACAATTATTGAGAAATAAGTAGGATTAAATGTAGTTAAATAAGGGTTACATAAAAACACAGACAGAACTGAGACAAAAATTCTAATACTTTTAAACATATTGAGGATTTTTTCCTTCTTTTTCTCAGCTTGATATGAACCAATGACCCTATCTTTTTTTACATAGTTGTTGCCATTTGCAGTATTTCATCTTTGGTCTAATTTCCAACTACTGTTAAATCACATAGCAGCTGCAGAAGTATGTTTTCATCACCAAAATACCAATAAGGTTTTGCCGATTTCCTTACAGCAGGAAATTTACAGCTGCATTCCATATACTTTATATTTCTATATTGAGAATTGTAATTTGTTCTGTGGAACTGCATTTGGACTGTTAGGCTGCTTTTTATCTCCAACTGATACCTAAAAGTGGTGCAAAATTTAACAGCTTCCCTTGTTATATTTTATTATTAGCATTTTATGCTATTATTTCTGACATGGCTTTTGGCTCTATGTCTGGCTCTCTGTAAAACAGGTGGATTTTTAGGAATTTGTTTTGTCTTGTACAATTCTGAACTCGAGATTCACCTGAAACCATCCCACCATTTATGATCACAAAGATATTTTGGATAGACACCGTAATCTTACCAAGGGCTTTTCAGGTTTTGCAGAAGTTTCTTCCATCAGCTATCTCTCTGCATAGTTGATTAAAGACTTAGCCAAGAAACTCCAAGGACTGCTTCAAGACCAGCTAGGTCTCCGTTAGCAGGGAAGGATCATGATATAGATCTTGAATTTTTGTGATTATTGGTGGTTTCTGTGGAATAAGACTTGTCTTTCACACTTGTTTATTTAAGGATTGCCAAAGGAGAATCTAGAGCATCTTTGTGTAGATGGAACATAAGTATGTATAACGCAAGAAAGAAAGAAAGGTTCACAGAACTGTGGTTAGGTTATAAGCTTTACCACTCAGAAGCTAGAGAATGGCAAAGAAATGTATGCTGTGTAAATCTTGGACTACACTGCAGTTTCTACTTCCCTGGCTGGATATGTTCTTTTTCTCCCCCCAGTAAAGGTTTGTCTTTTTCAGTGTGCACTGAAATGCTTTCCTTGTGCTCCTTCTCTTTCCTCTCCTCTACCTTCCAAGTAGATGAGCCAGAATCCGCTTACCTGCCAAAACCAGGCACAGCCAATATATAATATCTGATGCCACTGCTGACCTGTTCTCTTTCCACATCTTATTATTCACTGTCCAAAATGTGGCTCACACCCTGTATAATGCACTTGACTCAAGGCCTTCCCTAGATACAAAATTATTATTTTCCTCCTGGGCTTTCCTGTAGCCTGCTGTAGTCACCGAGTGATGAACAAACACCAATTAAGTTCTTTTCACAACACACCAGTGAGACAGCATAGTATTATTATACCCAATTTAGATGTGGAGGAGTAAAGTATGAGAAACTGTAGTTCCACGTGTAAGCTATCAGCATCTCTAGCTACACAAGTATGGACTATTCTTGGAACAGGGCTGACCTATTAACTAACTGAGGTAGGGTTACTGTGGAAAAAACAGTATGCAATCATGTAATTAAAAACTAAGTCATACCAAAAGTGGAGGGGGTCAAAAGAATGTTACTCAATCAGCTGCAATTCTAACATTTCCTAATCTTTCAATCTGAATTCCTGGTCCTTAATTATTTTATTTTAATACAGCTAATATTTGCAAATTGTAGGATTAACCCACCACGAAATCAGAAAAGGATTTTCATTAGATCTCGTTATCCTGATTTTCATACGAATCATCAGAAGAGTGTGAGCCTGCAGCCTGATGGTATAGCTCTACAGTACCTAGGATATCACAAGTTGCACTGCTGTGGAGCTCTAGACTCACCTGCTGATAACTAAAAGGCAATCTGAGAAGAAAACAACTGCCCACTTTCTTGTCTGGGTCAGTGAACACCCACAGTAAATAGGTGTTAGGAAAATACAACCTTAAATAGTAGCAGTATAACTTTTTTGTTTTTCCTCCATGAGAGTAAGTTCCAAAGGTTTATCAGCTGGTTTCATGGGAATTTTTATAACATCTGAGACTCAGGTATGATCAGTTTGTTTCCCAGATTTGAAGAGAAAGGTAGCGATTACCTCAGTCTTCCAAATATGACCCTTTATATTGTACTTGCCCCTTGTCCTCTGTTGCTCACATATATTTTGAGTTGCTTCTAGTAACTTCTTAATAATATACTGAAAAGTGCATTCTCTACTTGTAATTCATCAAATTGAAAAGCAGAATTCTCAGGTAATGCATATGGGGAGGAGAGTTAAGGTGGTTAGATTTGGATTTAATCTTCCAGCAATTTCACTGAGAAACAGTTCATAAAGCTTTTCATTTGAAGACTTGGCCAGGTTCTTCTGCTGGAATGGCTTACCAGTTTTTTCAAAGAAATAAATATCCTATTTCAAAAGTTACAGGATGCCTTGGAGGATGTCTTGTGGAGATTTAAAGTGGGAAATTCTGACATCCAAAATGAAGATTTGGGTTTCCTGTAAGTGTGGGATCAACACACAAAAACTGAGAAATTGAGTCAGATCTACTAGCAATCACTATGTAGAGAGTAGTAGAGCCTAGACTAAAAATAAGAGAATTGCAAGGTCCCACTGCATAAAAAATAAAGGCATCATAGACAAAACACTGAAGAAATACAGTGAAAAATACACTAGAAATGAAAAATAAATTTAATTATGTTTTACACAGAGCCATCATGTTCTTGAGCCATGAAGTTCAAGATCCCCCTAATCTGTTTACTCCTACTCCAACGACCATTTTTCTTGACCTTTTCCCTTCCTCAAGTTCTTTTCCTGCATGGCTTTTTCCCACATATTTCTAAATGCTCAATTATGTTAGCTGGACAGACACCTACCTACATTTTCTCACCTTACTGGATTCCAATCGCAGTCACAATCCCTGAACATCTTATTCAGTTTCAGTTTCACCTAGCAAGTTCCCATTTTTCCTCCTCTTTTTGATATAGCTCTTCCTTTCCTTCTGCCACGTCCATACAGGTTCAATTTTTTACCCAGGCTTGATCATTTTCTTGAGTTGTCACCCCTAGTCATCAACTCAATGTCAAGGTTAGTCCTTTCCTAACCTACTTGTTCCTCGTGACTTCTTTCATACCCTTTTCTCAGATTCTTATTGTCAGCTCCATTTTGCCCAAACTCCTCACCCATACCTTTCCTCATTGCACTTCAACACACAACTGAAGACTAAAGATGGCCTCTTTCCCATTCCATCTTCATTCAGATCACACTGTTTCTTCCTACACAGATCCTGCATCTACTTCAGAACTTGGAGGAAATAGTTAAAACCCCTTCCCTCTTTTCTAGTGTCTGGGTCATGGTAGCTAGTGAAGAAAACCTCTAACTGCAGGACTGTGGGTCTGAGCCCACATATTTACCACATAGGGAACAAACAAAGAAATTCCACAGGGAAATACAAGAGGTTTCCACTCCACAAACCACTTTTCTTAGGCTTTGAATATGGCCAAATGTCTGCAAATTTTAACACAGGTTTCAGAAGACATGTCCATGTCAACATTGCATCCACTTCCCTGAAGAGTTAATTCTTCAAGTGCAAGGGTGAAAGGTCAGTAGCATTTATTGCTATTCAGATGTGCACAGCTATAATAACAACCCATTGTACATAAGGCTTTTCAAGCACTGTTATTATTTATAGACAGGCTGGGGCCATATGTTATTTCTTTGCTTTTGTCTTAATAATGGCCAAACTTTTATAGCTTCAATTAAAAAAATAAAAAGCCCATTATAGGATTATACCATCTTCAGAAATATGCACCCAAATGATTCATATTTGCAAATTTTTAAAAAATTAAAACAGGAAAATGGAAGAGTAATGCAAGCCCAACAACTGCCTTTAATGACTTCTTGTAGAAACTGTGATTGTTTGCTTTAATGAGTAATTTATAGGATTAAACTATTACAGGGAAAACTTGTTCATTTAGGAAATAAAACATTTGAGAAAAGAAGTCCTTCATATGTGTTGAATTATCAAAGGCTTTGCTCCACAATGGGTCATGTTCTACATTTCTCAAGAACTCAGCGCCTGCTGTACATTTGCTAATCACACACATTACCCACTGCTCTCTTCCTAGCATTATATTCCTTGAAGCCTACTGGGAATACTTTTGAATGAAATTATACAGACAAAGAAATATCTGCTCTTGAGTATTTCTATTATCAGACAATGCCAGGCTAAAAAAGCAATGATACATGGCTAGTCTGGATATAAAAGGGAAACACACTTCATGGCACATCAGAGGCAATATCCAATTAGTTCAAATTCCACTTCACAAAGAATGACCACATCTTCCAATTCTGAGAAACCACCTCATGTATAAGCACTCTATGGATTTGGTCTTTTCATGGTACTGCATATGTCACAGTGCTCTCAAGTCTTGCTGAAATCAGTGGGAACTGATGTGCTTTGCTTCTAAGAATGACCAAAGCCCCAAAGGTGGACCCATAAGTATGTTCAAAGTCATTATTAAGATTCAGACATGAATAACATCTATGAAAGCCAAAGATACAGCCAAAACACAGTTTCAGATGCACAGTACAAATGTTTTCCTTCATGTACAGACTGCCAGTACTCAGTCATTCAAGGCCGTCCTCAGGCTCCAACTCAAGTGCTTAAATTTAGGTGTATGAATATTCATGTTCAAATCACACTGAAATGCCTAGTGTTACTATCCCTTATTATTAGGATTTATTCTTTCCTCTATCCTTTCTTAGCTAGATTGTCCTCTCCTCCATCTTGAGACAAACAGAACAAGCTTTGAAAGCCCTTGGTATCTTTGCCAGGCTCAGAATTTCCAAGAATATTTATGTACAGTTGTAGCTTTGTCCTCCTGTAAACATTTTTACAAATAAAGTCATACTGGATTCTTGGGGTTGGAAGAAGGTGTCAGGAAAGTGACAAGATAGGATTTCCCACTTTTTAATTTGTGGTTTTGTTTGTTTTCTTTTTTTTTTTTTTTTTTTTTTTTTTTTTTTATGTTTGGTTTTTTTGTTTTTTTTTCCTTGTTTTTTTTAAAAAAAATTTTTTGTACAGTTATTCTATTCTATTTTTACCACTATCTCCTACTGATTTTTTTTACACATACTTCTTAATTTCAGTACAGTCTTCTCAGTGCCATTAGTCTATTTAAAACTATTTTTATTTTAATGTGTCAGTGCGAATTAATAGCAAACTGGATATTTGACCCATTAGTGTATCTTATTTGTTACCCTAAGTCTTTTATTTACCATAATTACATTTTAATTCTTTTTTTTATGGGGAAACAAATCTTTGTTTTTTTCTCTAGGAGGATTCTGCAGCTTGTCAATCAGTATAAAAGTGACAAAGTTTGACTTGAAGCCCTTGGGGTGCCCTCATCCTGCACTAAACAGAGAAGAGCTTTCCAAAATAAGCTTGCTAATGTCAGAATGTCTTCTTGTTAAGAGAAGTGTAGCCTGGTAAAACCACCTTTCTTCAATAAATCCATATGAACTGGCAGCCAACCTGTCTAAAGACAATGGAAGTAGTTTTAAGTAATACATAGCAGTTTGTTAAATCAGCCTGTTTAATGGAGTAAGAACAAAAGTGAAAGGGTGTTGAGGAAAATAGCAGGGAAGGAGGGGGAACATATCATCCACTTACAGAGACTGCAGAATGTAAATGTATTCTATCAGTCAGAAAACTAATGGAGGTGAGAATGACCTACCTCAGGCTAATAATGTACAGTACATGCAGGTTCCCAAAAGAATTTCCAATTAAGCTTCTTTTTATTACCATACTAACCAAAAGCTCCACTACTGCATTGTATGTTAATTTTAAGAATTGAACATTAATTTAGATCAGGGTAGGTATTCCCATCCTGATTAGGAGAAATATTATGCAGTATTGACCCTCCTCTAGGAGCAGCATGTAAGATCATAGAATCATGGAATAGTTAGGGCTGGAAAGGACCTTAAGATCATCTAGTTCCAACTCCCCTGCTCTGGGCAGGGACACTTCACACTAAACCATGCCACCCAAGGCTATGTCCAACCTGGTCTTGAACACCGCCAGCAATGGAGCATTCACAACTTCCCTGGGCAAC
>JASSUY010043950.1:0-20663 GCA_032466535.1 Forpus xanthops | reverse complement strand
TTTTCTCTTGTATTATTATTGGTGGTAGCAGTAGTGATTTATGTTATACCTTAGTTACTGAACTGTTCTTATCTCAATCTGTGGGAGTTGCATTCTTTTGATTCTCCTTCCCATCTCCCCGTGACTGGGGAGGGAAGAAAGAGGGGGGAGTGAGAGAGCGACTGCGTGAGTTTGAGAGCCTTAAACCACAACAGGATTTATACTCAAACAGTGGGAAAGCTGCTATCAGTGCTTTCGACAAGGTTCCAAAAAGCAGCTAAAATTTGGGGTGCCCAAAATGGATCCCAATTCTAAAAGCATGGTTTAAAAACTACTACAACAATTGTTTTTTTTTTTTTCCACTGTTATTTTTGCTTCATCCTCCCAACCCCCAAAAACACAGAAGTCAGAAAGCTTTATTGAAGAGGTACTTAAACTGCATTTAAGTACAGTTTCCAGAATCTACAATAATGAAACAATCTAAGCCTAAAACACTTTTGAGAGGTCAGCCAGTGATTTTCTTTTTTCTAAATCAAGTTAACATTTCCTCCACAAGGCTCAAAACAGCTCCAGAATTTTGAACATACAGCTTTCTTTTGGATTTCCCAATTCATTACAAACATAACCTTATCCCGCACAGCAAAGGAATCGAGGATGGATACAGGCCAGGATAAACTTTCAAAATATCTCATTGTGGGTTTTTCCTCCTCATTTCAGAATTCACAACTGTATTTGAAAACCACAGATATGCAAAAGAATGACTCTTCTTGGTATGAAACAGCATATTCAGGTTCAGTTTTTAGCCCAAAGGAGTTCAAACCTGGTGCTAAGTTTTGTCATGAAGGGCAGTGATATATAATATGCTGAAAGAGTAGAGGAAAATTTCAGCAACACAGGAGACAGAAAACAAGTTTATGTATTCATGAGATCATTATATACCCTCTTCAGAAAACATGCCAATTCATCAGGGACAGAAAAGAAATGCAAGAGGCTTGAGTTCAGCAACTCAGGAGTTAAAGCTTAACTAAATAATGAGTTCCAACAAAGATGACTATACAGGCTACTTACTCTTGAGAAACCTACTGCACCAAAACCCAATTCTTTTCCAGAGATTTCTGTTAGGTTATTGATTTTGAGAGAGTGCAATTTTAAAAGGAAATTAAATCCTTTTGGAGAAAGACAGTTCTAAAACTGGCAGATAAGGATTATTGTAAAGGGAATTGAACATTGAGAATTGAACATGCATCCACCCTGAACAGAGGGGATCACACAGAACTGAAAAAAAGAAAAAGAAAAAAAAAGCCAAAGATATTGCTTGATATTATCAGAAGCATGGTGAAAGGAGGGTGCTCTCATCTCGGAGGTTTTGAAAACAAAGAACACAATGGACATATGTATATACTATTCAAAGGAGAGCACCTTCTCTCCCTCAACAAAACACCAAGCTCTCCACCCACACCAGTTTTATTAATCAAGATCTGACACAAGGAGACTGCCAGCCCAAATCCTCCACAGCCCTGGGCACAGCCCTGGATATATTCACTTAGCTGGTAGGACAGATTGAGAACTTCCCTCCAGTAACTCTCCAGCTGAACTAACTGAAGGCCTCCTATGGAACGAAGTCAATTTATAGACTTCTGACACACAGCAGCTGCTGTTGAAAGCTCCCCACGGCTTTCCAAGCTGCATTGACTAGTCTGTTACCACCAGCTCCCTGTTTCATCAGGGTTTAAAAAAAAAAAAAAGAGAAATTTACTCCCAAGGATCTTGAGACTTCCAGGGCTTTCTATTTCCTACATCAGATTGCCTGCATGGATACCAGAAACACCTCTGTGGATCTGTAGCTCTTGTACTTCATACCATTCCCAAGTCATCTGCTCTATTACCTGTTAAATACCTGTGCTAAAGTTGATGCTTCATAACTAAATGTCATTTGTGGGAGGAGCTATGGGAGAAAGAAACAAAGCACAAATAGCGGAAAATTTCTGTATAGGCTTGTATAACTGCCACAAAACCAGAGAGGTTTAAACTGTTATTTAAATCCATTACTTTCAGAGCAGGCTGATAGCATGGAAGGAAGTTGGGATTTGGCCCATTCAATAGTTCTAAAAGAAGCCCACACTTCTCCTAATGTCATCCATGTATGTCAGTAGTAGAGTTTGCATTTTGGATTCCCCCCCTCACTCACACACACACACACACGGCACTTCCACCAGTACCCATTGTATTACACTTTCAATGGTATCCTGCCTGCCACATTATTTCTTTTGGAATGAAAGGATGCAAGAAACTGAGGAATTCCAAGAGTTGCCAGTGGCCTTCTTCAGTTCTACAAAAGTCAGAAGGGTTTTATCAGCTGGCATTTTTTAGTATTCCTGTCTCAAGGAACACTCTCTTATCTTCCTGTCAGGAAACCAAAGCCACCTAGTTAACACAGAACTGTCAATAATCCAGAGTCTCTAACCTGATAAATCAATCAGAGAGGATATCATCAAATCAGATACTAAGAAAGGTGATAAGTAAGTGGGATTGCTATAGCAGGGAAATAAAGAGGAAATCTCCCAGTAATAATTTAAACAAAATTTGTGGAACACTGATCAAAACCTATAATGTAGGGCAGAAATTTTTCATTCAGGCATGCCCCATTAGGGCTCCTATTCTCTATGTCATGTTCAATCTGTTGATTAGGTGAGAATCTGTTTTCTCTCCTCATGAAACTGGATCTTTAAATACCACAACTAGCTTCAGTAGTATACTAACTCTGGACAGGCTCTTTGCAGAGTACCTTTTCCACTAAAATCCTCATGAAGGAAGGAGAATACAACAGCATAACAGATCAGTTTCCAGCAGACTAACCTAAACTCTCCTGAAAACATCTAAGTCAGACATGATTGAGGCATGCACCATTACACTTTATGAAGTAAATGGCCAGCTAAGATTTCCAGCATCTAAAGCTTACAGAGAAATGCCAACATATTTTGCCAGAGCAAATCACTTACAAATACATGGCCAGAATAAGCCTAAATTTATAGTTACATACTACACCCTGATGCTGTTGATTCAATTTCTTGCTATCCTAGAAAGAGAGCAAAGCCCTTGAAAAATTTATGATCTTGTTCTCCACAAACACCTCTGTTTTATCGACCCAACATCTGATCTTCTCTTTCCTGTTGTTTTAAGTCAGCTAAATCTTTTCTCTATCATTGTTTTTGTTCCCTTCATCCTTCTCTTCTTTTAAACATCAATTCTCAAATAGAATCAACTTCTTTTCATGGCTCTGATAATATAAGAAAGCACTTTTTTTTTCCAGCTGCTTCTACTGCAGCTTCTTAATGCATGAAAATAAGTACACAACTTTCCCACTATAATCACAGTGTCTAATACTTTTTGGATATGACTTGTATTATTGTAATTTATTACATTCCATTCTCCCTAAATACCATTTTCCTTGCTGCAAAGCAAAGATCTTGTTTTCCTGGCATCTAGCAACCCTGCAGGATCTTTGCTGACAACCTGCCAAGATCTTCGCAGGTTCTCAAAATTGAATCTGTTAGTCTCTGCTGGGGCCAGCTGCTGTCTACAACCCTCACATATTCTGAGCTTCGTTCAATTAGAAACACCCCTGAATATATTAGGGCCTCCTGACCTCAAGGGTGATCAGATAAAAAAAAAAAAAAAAACAAAAAACAAAAAACAATTCTGCCAACTATTGCAGAAACTTTAGCTCAAGAGCCCCAAAATTCAATTTGTTTAATATCACAATGGGTGAGCAGGGATACAGTCAGAAGAAAGAACTTTCACCCAAATCTTCTTAAAGATTCAAGCTTGGCATCATGTCCAGAGACATTTATCCCACTCTTCCAAAGAAAGAGATGAAATCTCAGAAACTGATGAGATTTGCACTGTAACTAACTTTTAAAAATTGCCTCAGAACTGTCAGCATTCCAGTTATGATCCATCACAGACTGCAACATATTCACGTGATTCAGCATTGTTTCATTATATGTCAGATTTTGTACACAACAGGAGACTTTCTTTGTAAAACTGCAGAGAAGTCAGATTGGCTTTGCCTTTATTAGCCAGCTACAATGATGTATCTGTTGTGAAAATCACAACGTAATACAGAAATGCACTAAACACCAGGCTGCCTGAAAAAGAGGTAATCATCAGGCTACCTGGTATCCACAAGGTATGCTGCAGATTCACCTGCTGAGTCAGGCTCTGGAGTTGAAAGAGGCAAAACCCAGCCCTCAAACTCCAGATCATGCAAGCACATAATGCAACTTAGCTTGGGAAAATGATGGAACTATGAAAAGCAGTGGCTCTGGCTGTTGCTGCGATCTAGTTTTTAGATGGCGCATTTGTGGCCTTTAAGATGGTGTTTGTCTTCAACGTATCATTGGGTACTCTCTTTAACTAAGGTAAGTCCAGTGTAAACCCACACACTGTAGTTTCTCTATTCCTTGTCTTCCAGGGATGGATCAAACTGCTGTGTGCCAGCCTTTCTAGAAACCAGGTTTTGTCAGCTCTACCTTACCCTCTAATTATTGTTTTGTGAGCATATGAAAATGAAAGAAGCTATAAATGTAGTGACTGAAGGAAAAAGTAGAGGCACCAAGCTAGTGAAACTGCTTGCGGCAAGAGAGGATCTCCGGGTGTTCTGGTTTAATGGCTCAGAGTGCATGGATGCCACACAACAGTGAGGTTGCCAGTACTATTGTTTGCTATTGTGGAATAGCAGTTGTAGTGCCCTCCTGCCTAACTTGTCAGCACTTAAAAGGGCATGCAGACAGCACCTTCCTTTAGGAAAATTGTTCAGCTTTACCTCGATTTTTATCATTTAAAAAAAGTTCAATAACATTTTCAGATTAGCCATAATGCTTCACCACACAATCCTTTGTCATCACACTTTTCTCTACCCCTCTCTACTATTTGTCTCCAGCTTTGCCTCCACATTATCCCATGCCCTGTGCTCCAACACCCAATGAAGTTATTCTCTGTGAGAATTTCATGAATAGGAATTACTAGGTGAGAATCTCAGTGGAGAATATCACAAAGCCTGCATTTGTATACCCATTTCCAGATCTTTAGGAAACTCATTGCTTTAACTCTTTTGCTAAATATTTTAAACCAAAATGCAGTGTAGTTAATGATGCAAAATACATCGTTAGTGACAGTATCAGTAACAATGCATAAGCTTAATGCCAGCTTAACAAGCTAGACACCAATACATAGTAAGCATCAGCTCTTGAGCCCTGCATGTAAGTGTACCCTGTAGGCATGATGACATCATTTGTGCTAAATGCCAACTGAACTTCAGACCTCAGTTCTCAGCTGACTGAACACCACCACAACATACTGTGGAAGTACCAAAGGAAATGTACATGCTCAGCTGACTCACAGATCTTTGCAAACATGCCTTGCGCTTCAATCCACATTAGTTCCAGCTAGATAATATTTGTCTTCTTGGAGAAATAGACAGGGCAAGTGGATTAAGGGGAAAAGACCATATCCTTTTTTAGTGCTGTCATATTGATATCATGAGAATCAATGCAAAAGCATTTGTAACCTAAGTCAGGTGCAGGACTGAAGTATTACTTTTGCAGAGGAATGCATGTTGTCAGTAGAATACGGCATCACTAGAATTCAGTTAAAATACTCTATCTTCAAGCATTCCACACAGAACTGTATTTTCTGAGTGCTTAGGAAATAGATGATTTCTTCATGGTGATTATCTATTCCTGAATTAAAAAGCTTAAATGACATCTCTATGGCAAAACAAGTATACCCAGAGAGTAAAGCAATAGTTCTTGCATATGCTTGTGGAGTTCTAAAATTCTCCATTGCGAAGCACTAGGATGCAAGCTCTTCAAGGAATACTGAAGAACAAGTCTAATAGCTGTCTAAAATAAGTTTCACAACTTCAAGAATTAACTGTTAGGCCAGAAGTTTGAAACTTTCATCTCTCAGCCAGATAAATACAAGGTCTAGTGACTTCATTCGAGTCTGACCATGCCAGTGTTCACACCAATATTTTACTAGAATGCACATGTGCATTTCCACTTACAATCTGTTTATATTACCTTGTAACAGTAGCTTAAGAAAGCAATATACAGTAAATTCTGCTGTGAAGCTAGAGAATATATCAGAATTTTGGAGTTCAAGATGTTCATTTTTACAAGGATTTAATTTTTCTGGGCCATTCATTCTGCAGCTGTTAATCACATAGACATCATTTGCCACCCTGCAGGATGCACTCACTCTCAGCATGGGTGCATATACAACAACAGAAAGGACGCAACTATTTAAAAATACTATATTAATTTTTGGATTGATGATTTGACCACTGGTGGCCATTTTCCTATTTTTCTTTTATAACACTAGTGCTACTCTATTGACCAGATACAACAGAGAGACAGATGCTTAGAGATCTATAAATATAATTTTTATACAAAATGTATTAAAGAAGTCAAATTATTGACCGGAATTGGGGTGGCAGATAGCAGTGATATTCCATACAAAAGACTCCCTGCTTAAGTAAACAGCATAGTACATGCTGCAGACTAATAGCAACATGGTTAAGGAAAATCATTTTTTAGAGTTTAGTCCTGGGAAAGTTTTAGGGTTTAGTTTTAGATTTTAGTCCAGGAAAAGCATCTTAGTTACTAACTGGGATTGTATATAAATATATATATGCAAGACCCTTCATCTGGAAAAATGTCAACCATGGAAATATTTTTCTCATCATCTCTTTTTTGTATATTTCTCTCAAAGATTTAAGCTCCTGCATTTTGTAAATTTACTCACTGGGTGAAGTTCTGGATTCATTTTTGTTCCTGTGAGGTGTGACAGTTTTTTCTGGGCTAGAGCTTTTTGATTTGATTCAGCAATATTCATATGCCAAGTTTACACACACGCTTAGATTTATGTTGGATCACAATTTAAGAGAAGCTGTGTGAATATGCTTACATATCCAGAATAGAATTTCTCCCATGTTCTGATCCGATTAGAATGAAAATGCTCAAGTTTCAGACCAATTGTTCTAAACATTTTCAAGTGTATTAGCAGGATGTCAACCACAGTAATTTAAGTCACCCTGCTGTGCAAAAGAAATTGTTAAAAAATAAAAAAATAAAGCCATGCTCCCTCTCAATCAAAATACTATGAAGTAATCTAGCATAACCAATTCATAAAATATCAGTCCCATAACTATACAATGTGAAATGTAGTGTTGATGATTTTTAATTAGAATTTAAAGCTCATTTTGCAGTTACTTTATGAGACTCATTTTCATCTTTAGCCACCAAGTACTGAAAATTAAAGCTTTGCTATATGCATTAGTTAATAGATCAAACACAAACTACAAATGCAGATATAAGCGAGAATCCCTTACTCGGTGAAAAGAATCAGATTTAGAAAAGACTACACAGAGAGTAGAACTGGTTGGAAAGCTTTCATTAAAACAAATGTTTCTACCCTATTCTTTTGCTTGACTTCCAACCACCCCAACAAATGAGGAAAACACTGGAGCTGAAGCTTTTCAGAGGAGAAGTTTATCTGAGAAAAATTATGCAATTTGAAATGAAAAAAAGTATTCTAGTCAGAAGTAGAAATAGTAGACGCTACTATTTATTCTAAAAGGTGAAAGTAAAAATAAAGTTTTTTTACCAAGTTCCTTGAGCCTCTTCAAATCTATTCTCTCTACGGGTAGAGAATAGAGGAATAAGAATCTTAGTTGAAGAGAGTTTGAGATGCTGGGGCTTATTCAAAATGAGGGTATATCTGTGTGCTAATTTTCAATGAATTTTAAATTTTGAACTATGTTTTATGTGTATTTCCATAATCAATTTTTTTAAAATATAAAAAGGGTTGAGTGAACTATTTCAGATGAAATTTAAAGCAAAATCAAATCAAACTTCGGTTTATTTTTCTTTTATTCTCTTCCACTTGTACTTACTGCCAAGTTTTCCCAGGACTGGACAAAACAAGGGGAAGAAAAAAATAATTCTGGGTAGTTGAATTTATCCACTCCAAACAATATGAGGAATCTTAAATGCCTACTCCTTCCAGATATCCATCCTGCAATTGAGAGAGATTTAGGCAAGACTGGGTTAATTTCGAACATTTACTTACATCTAAACAAACATCAGGGCACCATGAAGTAGAATTTAATTACACTGTCTATCCTCTTAAACACAAACCACTTAGTAATATAATCTGTTTGCATATTTCAGAATCATGTGCTCAAATTCCCTTTTGATCAGAAGGTTTACTAATCCTGTCATTGACAAACTTTAATAATATGTCTGGTCACAAAGTGTAATCATGTTAAAAAAGTGTTTGCTAAAAAAAAAAAAAAAACACAAACATCTCAGGTACATGCAAAGAAACTGGAAATGTTGATAGACTGAAGATTTGGGTTTGAACATTGATATAGTAGGTATAACAGAATCCAAGTTTCACAAGACCGAAACAGGAACTCAGAAAGTGACCACTGAGGAGTCTACTGTGCCTTGGAATGAGACGAGCACAGGAAATGTCATTTGGGGAAATGTGATAGTTTACTGTTGTAGACAGCAGTTGGAGAAACTCATGACAGAAGTGAGAACATCCATGACATGAAAGGAAATCTCTTTACCTTCCTTTTTGACCTTTCCTTCCAACTGTGCAAATAAAAAAATAATGTAAATTATTTTACATTAAATGCTATCTTCCTCTTCTCTATTTGGACTCGAAAGACCAAAGTTTGGCTTTTATTCACCAACTGTTTCCTTATTCCTCAGTTCTATAAACCCTCTTAAAAAAATGTAAAAAAAAAAAAAAAAAAAAAATGAAAAGAAAAGGGAAAGGGGCATGCTTTTAGCTAAAAAGGCTGTTTAAATGGAATAAAGAAAACTCTAGTTAATGGGAAGAGAATCTTGCACCAATGAAAAATAAAGTAGAAAAAGAAAAAAAAATATCCATAAGCAAAATATCAACTTTTGCACTGGCTGTCATAGTTGGGTTTGGCATTGAATACTCCATTGGGAAGTGCTAATTGTAGGGATGCTATGTCAGCATCTGCACCTGCCTTCTACCACAGCTCCCAGCTGCTTCAGTGAAGAGAACAAAAGACAATTCCCAAATTCAGCCACTCAACATTCTTGACATCTAAGAATAAAGAACATTCACCTTTTATGAGCTGGCACCAAGCCTATGTGCTATTTAAATCTCACTTTAAAGTGTTACGATTTTTTTAAGCATTCTTCTGGGTCTTTCCACAGATGTGATTTCTCTCTTCCCCAGACTAAATTCTTGTACTAATAACTCAAGCAACCAATAACTCCCAGGAATATCTCATTTGGTTGGTTTGATTACATCAGAACATTACTGACTGCTCTAAGAGATCATTTTAGCTCTTCAACTTTAAGTACAGTTACTAAATATTGAAAACATCTAGGTCAGCAGATCTTTTTGGCTTTGTGCCTTGACTCCCACCTTTCTTCCCAATTTTCTTCCGGTTTGCAACTTCAAATGCAAATGAAAGGATTTTTGTCAAATTGTGTCAGTGGTAAAATAAGGGCACCAGCTTGCTAAACAATCAATCAGCCACTAAGCCGTTCCAGAAAAAGGATGAGATTTCTCATACTTATGTCTTTTGTGAGCTACAGTTTATTTAGGTTCTGAATCCCTCAAGGCAAGCATGCAATGTGTAAAGTAGAAGCCCATAAAAGAAACATTTTACTCCCATTGCTTACTGAGAAAGAACAAGGCTCTTAAATAAGATCAGAATGCCACACTTCATTAAATAACATTAGTTTGCCTTGCCTAATAAAACTTCTTTATTTTTTAAATTGCATTCATTTGTACCTATTTTTAAAAGGTAGCTTAACTTCCATGTAATCAAGATATTCAGAGATCAATGGCTTTTAATGTTTGTCCTCTAATAGGAACATCCAAATAGAAGGGAATTTATCTTTTTTATTTTTCTTATGAGTCTAAGAATGCATAAGCATTATTCAAAAATATTCTAGGCTGTGTAGTTAAATGCAACTGCTCTGGAACAGATAAAGAATTAATATAAGGAACCAATTTCTATTCTGCTAAAACATCTAGGATCTCTCATAGTACAGGTTTTATTTAATTATCTATACATAGACGCATGCAAATATATAAGCAATGTTATTTTCCTATGAATACAAAGGTTTTCAGAAGGATGCAGAGAAACCTGACACCAGAAACCTTTCTCTGCTTTAGATTTTGTTAAAAACCTGATACATTAATGGAACGGCTGGCTGAAGTTCTCAAAGCTTGAAAACAACTCCAGACCTGTTTTCAAGCATTAGTAGCTTCTTATTGCCATGAGAAATGAAGTTCCTTCAAGTTGGAGGGTATTCAGAGGCAGGATGGAAAAGTAAGAGAAAAGCAAAGATAGGCTATGGTTCTAGATCTGGACATCACTGAGTTCAAAAGTGCTTGGAACCTAGCTGTGTATGACTCCCTCTCTAAATAAATGAAAGATAAGAAAGATTACTGAACCACCAATCTAATTGAAATCCATATGTGAGATGAGCTGAACTAGAATATTTCTTTGATTAGTGGGGTAAAATTCACAGAGGGGGAAGGTAGAGGGGAAATTAGGGTTCCATTGTAACTGCCAGCAGAAGAGCTGCATCTCTACTGTGTTCAGTGGAGGTTAACAGTGACCCCGCCACAACCAAGGCACAAGTGTATGTTAACTTGTGATCAGGAAAGTAATTTATTTTATTTCCATTTTGTGGTAAATAAGCAAATTGTATCTTGTGCAGGTTTGGTGTACTTATAAAGGAGCAGAGAACACAAGTGGTTCTGCAGGGAAGGAAAGCTACATCTATAATTTCATTTCATTTCCGTATTAAGGAATACCAAGATTTTCCAGAAGTTTCCCCAGGGTCTCTTGTGACCACTGACTAGCTCTATACCACATCATTTTGTGAAAAACAGAAAGAAACATTTTATGAAGTTCACCACAATTTGTTACTGCTCAGCGGGAACATAATCCGGACTTCTTGCAGTGCTGTAACCCAATTTAATTTCCCTGTCAGACTTCTTGATGGATGTGTCTATAGAGTTTTAAAATGGGAGATAAAACTTTTACCACTGAAGGCTGAAAGTACTTTCCTTTTCATTTGCTATCCAGGGGTTCCACCATCACTTGCTCAGCAGGGCTTCACTCATTCAGCTCTCTTGAACAATATATTTAAGATTTATTCATTTAAAATCAAAACATAGAAATAAAGCAGAAATAAAAACCTTGCATGGGCAAAAGTCTCCAATTCACAAGCACTCTGGAAATTGCAGACTGTACCATTCAGTATGTTATTCCTTCATTTTAACTCGCAACAATACTGACCTTAAATACCAGCCAGAGAAAAGCTATTTAGCCAGACTGCACTAAGGATCCGAGTGTGATGTATGAGCCAAGAAAAGTGGGAAAGAAACACATGCCAGCTGCACAGGGAAATGAAGAACTTCATAGCCCTCAATCACAATCAGCCCCAAATCAGAAATCCCACAGAAGTTGATATAAACTCCAAGAGACCAGAAGTAACACTAACATTTTTTAAAGGAAATGAATGAGTGGTTTAATGGATTAATAATGAGCACTTGCACTAGAAGATTCCCTGAAAAAGAAACAGATGCATTCGCTCCCAAAGTTTTCTGAATATATTCCCCTTTATAAGGGTGCTAAAAAAATTTCAGCTCTCATTGACACCTTGATCAAACTTGGAAAAAGTGTGACCAGACCTACATGAGAATGCAAAAATCCCCTCTGGAAATATATTAAGGCATTTTAATAACAATAAGCTTATGAGTATTCTTCCCATCTTGGCAAATACTGTTTTCCTAAGCTTAAATGCAGGGAATGATATTGTGCTATTATTTCAAAATGAGTACTTAAAACTTGTATCATAAATACTTCAACCTTTTAAATTTTTTAAACTGAAATTTTAGAATTAAACTTCTGAAGATTTGTGATAGCTTCAATAAATATTGATAATTAACTTGTTACAAGGGAAACATCGTTAAAGGCACCAGAACCTGACAAGAGCTGGATGACAGAAATATCTGGATACATATGCTTTATACCTTAAGTGCCATATGTTGATTATCATCCACCATTCTAATTCCAATGCAAAGCAAGCAGACATGATAGCCCAGTATTCTCCGTGGAAGACAAGACTGACTAAAAAACAGCATCAACATTACTGCAAGAGTTGCTTCCAGGCCCAGAGAAAACAACTCTCTAAACAGACTGGGAAATTAAAATAATGATGACTTTACCATCAGTACAGTGATTAATAAGAACTCTAAGTGATTGCAAACACAACTTAAATGCAGAGACAAAGTGAAGAGCAACAGCATCATGATAGGTATGTTATCATCTGTACATGCTATGAAAGCTTATTTGGGAAGGCCGCAAGCAAAGCTGCTGTAATCAAACCCAGAAAGTCATTACAAACATGATTCCAAAATCACCTGCTCTCAACCCACCACTTAGGATCAAAAATACGCAATAGAGTAATGACAATTAAATACATGTAATAATGTAACACCTTCATAATTATCTGGTCACAACTTTAAAGAGAAAGAACAGATGACAAATTATGAAAAGAAAATTGATTCTTTGTTCACTTTTAACACTTACATGTTTTTTCCTGTTTCTTCAAGATTCCCCAGCCCTTTATTCTCTCAGAACCCCTTCTAGCACTACATTATGATACGTGGAAGACTAACATACAGTTCACTTTTCAAGTTATCTGCATTACATTTTCTCTATTAGAAGCATAAAACCTGCCTGATGCAAGTTTATCTCAATATAGAGCAGGAAAAGATGCTGAAGATGAGGGTCCAGTGCTCTGCAAGTACATCTGTACATGCTTTACCAACATTTGCATTAGTGTCAGTAGATTCATTTCCTTTGTGGGGGCAGAATTGTACACCCCTGTCTGAGTCACAAAACCAACAGCTGATATGTATGGGAACGCCATGTGTTCTATCTGAAGCAACAGCTGACCATGCTGAGCTACTGTTAGACTGGGTAAGTTCTCATAAATTGTGGGAGGTTCTGTTATAAGGAAAAGAGAAACAAATAAAACCTATGGAGTTATTGGGGAAAAAAAAAAATCCAACAACAACATGAAGAACAATTGTTATATTTACCTACTAAAGCAGAAAGCGAGCAACTGGCATCATAAGAAGAAATCACACAATGATCAATACTTCTGGTCACTTCTATCTCCCCTCTTACCAACTCGACACATCAAGTAAAAGTCCATTGCATGCTTACATACTGCACCCTTCTTTCCTTAGTAGCATACACCAGTTTTTAAAATCACCAAGTGGTGCCCCTCTTCATGAAATTAACCCCTTTATGAATGGAAGCGTAATGCAAAGACAAACTAAAATACTGCTTCTTCAGCAAGCAAGTAATTGCCTTCTGGAGTGGGAACTTTTTCAGAAGCTGAAGTTAGAGGTACTATATAGGGAAATAAATATTAGAGACCAAAAATAATCACATGTTTATATAGAAACACAGTTATTAGGAAAAAAAAGAAAACAAAGCAACAAACAAACAAACAAGAAAACTGCAAGCTTTTATCCAGGAATCAGCAGAAAATGCATGCCTTATGCAGAGAATATCCTGAGAAATGTATGGCAGATGCTCCAATTTTCAAAACAAAGCCAAACCTTCCAGAAATTGAATTCTTGCTGTGCAAGCATACTCATCCTTTACAGTAACATTTTAGTGTTTCCATATAATATATCTGAATGTGTACATAAGGTGCTCCTCTTGTTCTCAAAAAAAGTTTAATGCTTCTCATACCATATTAGCTTCTTCGTGAAGGTATTGCCAATATAGAATCCAGCATAATGACAGCTGGATTATTTTGAAACAAGTCTTCTTGAGACAAAAATAACACTGAAAAGATGGACAGGTCACTGGCTTCATTGCATGAGAGATGATGTTGCAGAATTGGAAAAACATTAATCAATTAAAGTGTCTCAATAAACTTTGAACAGCAGTCAAGATTGAAGAGACTATGAAAAGACTAGTTGCAAAAACAAGACAGCATTGATTAAAGTATTAAAAGTGGAGGTTTCTCTCTCATAATACCAAAGGGCAAAAAGACAAATACGAGAAAGCAACTCCTCAGTTTTCTAGCATAAACTGAATTAGGTATGTGTAACCTTTCTGCCTGTAACACATACCACCTGCTCACCCCCTCCAACCTGGCCTTCTGCATATTGGTTTTGCCTTTGTCATTTCTAAAATACTTTGTCCTTCACACCTACTGAAGGTTTCCACTCTAGAAATGCAAACTTGTTTGTAATTCTCTTTCTCTAAAGTGCACTTCTCTAAGGAAGCCATCTCACAACACAACTGTACCTCACTAATTCCTCTCTTTATTATATAGCTGTCTTGATGCTGAATTTGTCTAGCATTCCTCATTTAGGTAAATGGGAATCAGCTCAGTACAAAGTATGTGTCCTGCATGAATCAGAACTATGAAGCAGCTCCTCATTCACAGATAGTGTTATTTCAGAAATGAAACATAAGTTTGTACTATGTAAGTGACCCATAAAATATAATTTAACCTACAAGATCTTGCTAATCAGAACACATTTAATCTGAAGTAAGAATGGCCACACAGAATTGTAGAGAGTGAAGGAGCAAATTAAAACAGATGTCATTATTTTAGCTCAAATGTCAACAAATACTCATTTCGGAACACTACCGAGTACATTTACAATGCCATGCAAACAAAACTTGCCACCAAAAATATAACAAAAAAGCCTGTAACTTAAATTAATTTTTGCTATCAATTTTTTGTAAGCATCTTAGTTTAGTTACATTCAATCCAATAGATTAAATTTAGTGTACTATTTTCCACACTTAGGATAATTCTTCACTTTTGAAATATAACATACTTAAATTCGTATTTCTTAAAATAAAAAAAAAATAAATAAATTCAGATTTGAGAAGACTACAACAGCAGTTTTCTGGAAGTAAATAGAGTATATTAACTAATTCGATACAGAATCATACAATCATAGAATAGTTAGGGTTGGAAAGGGCCTTAAGATCATCCAGTTCCAACCCCCTGCCATGGGCAGAGACACCTCCCACTAAACCATGCCACCCAAGGCTATGTCCAACCCAGCCTTGAATACTGCCAGCGACGGAGCATTCACAACTTCCCTGGGCAACCCATTCCAGTGCCTCATACATATCCATCAATATACATGATAGGTTTAGTATTTTTAATCTTTTCACACGGGAAGTACTGGTTAAAAAATTAGCAGGTTTATTACACTTCACATGGCTGGTTATTCCATAATTAAGACCAAATTCAAGTTTTTGCTTTTGCAATGCCAACAGCTATCATAAGAAAAAGCTACATTACAAATTACCCTAACAGCAGGGTTTTACAATAGATGAGCATGAGAGTCATTTATAATGCATTTGCTGCTATTAAAAAACAAATAAACATTTACAGTCTGCCTTAATTAACTTTATTGCTGAATTAGTAGTATTCCTTACTCTTTTTAAATAGAAGAGATATTGCAAGTATGGCAGTAAAATCAGACTTCAGTGCAGCAAAGGCTGATGCATTTTAGAAACCTCTCTCGTTTTCCAAAGCACATGTAGTTTTGGACATCTTGAGACCTACATGCACTAGGTTCAGTACTGATACCCTCCAATAAACACGAATACAACAGAGCAGTTTAAGAAGGACATTCTAATGTCAGAAATAAATTATCATATATTGAGTATAGCATTTAGGTACAGCAGGTTAGTAGACTTATCTCACCACCATACAGTATATATGTTCTAGAGCTAACATCATCTGGTGCAAGTCTAGGAAGTGGATATACTTAAATACCAGGGTACATTCTGCCAGCTCATCTACTCATGTAAGTGAAAATTCAGCTTGGCCATGACTACACTCTTCATGAGTTGTCACAAAGTAGACAAAACACTTACATTTGTATCAATATACATTTCACAATTGGTGTTGATTTTTTACCTTGTTTTGCTGCTGCCAATCCCAGCACTCTGCAGCAATCATTAGGACATTCCCAATCTGTTCTCATGAAAAAATAAGCAGAGCAACATATCTAAAGTCTTACCCTTACTGAAGTCAACAGCAACCTTCAAGATCAAGCATGTGTGAAAGCAGAAAAGGATCTAACAGCAGAATCTCTGAAAGACCCATTAGGAATGTTCTTTTTCATCATCAGAGTAAATATGCTATTCACAAAGGCCTGGGCTGTGGCAACACATAGGGAAGTGTCTGTAAAGAGTAAAAAGTTTTACAATTAACAGAATGAACTCTGTTCATCATGTCCATTAGAGAAAGGTTTCCACATTTTCTTGAATACCTTCAGATTTCATGAATGCCACTAAGTCATTAGTTACAGAATGAGATTCTCTGGGAGTTCTCTACACAGAGCTATGGTCTTCATCTATTGGCACAAGAAGTCCCAGTTATGCATTAAGAACTGTTATTTACGCTTAGTCATACAGTACTGAGAATTTATAAGGCCTCAAAAAGTATGTCTGCACACTGTGGGTAATATTCAAGTTTGTCCTAAAGTTCATTTGGAATACAAACAAACCAGGTTTTTACTACAGCCATGAAGTACTGGCTGGTAAGCTTATCTGGTAGGAACCTAAAGTTTAGACCCCTGAACCATATTTTCTATTATTCTATCATTTTATGATTTGAAGACATCCATTCAACTTTCTCCAAGATAACGATATTTCTGTTGGGCTAAAAGGTAGAATGAGATCCCAACACAGACAAAAAAAAGTCACTGCTTATCACTTCCTAAAAAACATTACAAGACTGGATCCAAAGCATTTTCTTTAAACAAAACACTAATTTCTCTCATTTACAAGTAGGGTTTTTTTTTTCTTCAGCCTATCTACCAATATCGTTTTCAAGCACTGTCAGTGCCATTGAATATTTTCAAGCATTTCTTTTTTCTAGATGAGGGAAAGGACTTACTGCCAGCTTGCAGAGTGCGTGATTTTGAAGTATCATTTCATGAGCACTAAAGACCACAAGAGACCTCATCACAGATTTAGAACTTTGGAGTCAACCTCTTGCTTGCTCTTTTCTGTTCAGTTTCATGCTTTAGACAAGGATCTTGTATTAGAGCTCTCATGCTAAAGATTGCTATGTTTAGTTTGGATATAACTGTTCTAGGCCAAGTATTGCAAATTTTGGAGGTTTAAGTGAGACCTTCTGCCTTGTACTAGCCTTAAATACATGGATCAGGCACTTCTGAACTGCACCTGTAGTGATATTGTGTATATCTTCGTAAATGTTGACAGAAATAGACAAGTTTGCTTCTAAACCAAAGATGTTGCCATTACCAACACAAATACATTACATTGAATATATACAAATGTGAGGGCATGCTAGCATATTTTCAAATTACCATCTTCATGCAGCTTTTATTGAGTGTTCTAGCAGCTTGACTGCGACATACACTGCCTGAGGAGGACACCTATTAAAAAAGGACACACACAATTGCTCCTGCACTTAGATTACACAGTGGAGTACTAGGAGAAACTGAAACTGCTGTGATCATTTTTCTAAGCTAAACCATGGTTATAAATCAATGTTATAAGTCAATGTAACTAGTGTCTGCTGCATTACTTCCCATTTGCTCAGGTGTGAACACATCTAGAGTCTTGTTCTTGTGCCTAGATGACTGATATATGGAAATATCCCAAGAACCACCTAACAAAGTGAATTTAGAATTCAATGTTGCTTTCAGCATCACAGTACTACAGATGTAGATCCTGACTTGCCGCAAAGAAGCTGATCAACCCTGTAACTACAGTTAACAAACCAGAAGCAGATGGGTGACAGTGCAAGTGATAGAAATGCTCAAAATGCCCAGGCACAATAAGCTGGCACCACTTGATCCTTCAAGGAGATGGTAATCAATGCTAATCTATGCATTAGTTATGAGGTGGTTTAATTCCAATAATAAACATTCTGTGATTGATGATTTTTTCACAGCTGTTGTCTATATAGCTGTTTAATTAGAACATGCTGGCAGAGCTGTTAATTCTTCATCAAGTTGCCGACTCCAGTGCATTCCACTTTTTGCAAGGCAGGATGACAGTTGGTAGAGTGACTTGGGCGGCTGGGCAGGGAGCCTGACATTTGGCAAAGGATCAGTGCATTAGATGACAAGCCAAATTCCATCAGCTTCCTAAAAATACTAGCAGACTGACAAACAGAAAGAGCTTTTACTGCTGGTGCTACAGTCTTGGATTTTCTTTTATAGATGGGCACTGTATCTAACTGCACAGGAATGTCTACTTCATGCTACTGCTGTTCCCAGAGTAGAACCGGCCAACCACAACCTACCAGGACAGAAACGAAGCCTTAAAAAAAAAAAAAAAAAAAACTGTCATAAGTTCTGACATTTGCTTTAAGTATTTGACCTTCTGAATCCATACAATTCCCTTGCTGGAATATCCCAGCAGGGAAAGGGAATCCCTACCTTAGGTATCATGTGACATATGCCTAACTGGGGCCTGAAAGATGGAGATTCCCAAATGAATACAACACAGGGGGAGCCAACATTACTCCCTCATTGAGGCATCTAAGATCTGTCTCAAAGAATTAGATCCAGAGTCCAGCAGGATGCTTATTTTCATTTACCCTGTGCCTGCATTGAAAGTGCCCACAGAACTACCAGTTGTGAATACAGCTCTGGTACCACAATCCATTAAAAGCTGAGCTTTCCAAACTTACTCCACACATGCCACCAAGTAGGTTTTAGATGCTGTCAAGTTTGGCAATACTCACACTGGCCACTTACGGATAGAGGAAACCTAGTAACAGTTCCCTAAGCTGACTGGATATGTAGAATACTGACCTAAAAAGACAGCCCTGTTTAATCTACAGGTAGTTACAAAGCTTCCTATCATTAACCTCAGTTTTGCTTTATAGGGCTGTTAGAGACTAATCTTTTCACAGTACCAAGAAGTCCAGAAACTAGTCACAAAACTGGATGTCTGAAATCAGTTAAAATTCTTGTGACAAACAAATAAAACCACTTACTGTACTGCAGCTGCAAGGAGAAATTACCGTGCCAGCAGCATAATCTTTGATACTGAATGGCATGTTCATCTGTTCATAATTATAATCACGTTGAAAAGTTTATGAAAAATTGAAGTGCAACTGTTTAATACTGATTTTTAACTTTTCAGTTCTGGGTGTTTTAATCTTAATTTGACACTAAACAAATTTTGTGATCTAAACTAAATCTGCAAAAAACATCCAAAAAAACTTTCCGACTTAAAAAAAGGTTTTACTCCGTTTTTCAACAGCAAAATTACTTGATAAAAAAAGTCATGATTTAATGCCCATTGAGTCATGCCAATATACAGAAAAATACCTGTTTAAAAGGACACTGTTTTGGCACAAAAGACATGAGCATGAACATCTGAACTGCTGAAAATATAATTTGAAATGCACTGGTTCAGTATAGCCAGTACATTTGCCAGAACAGCAAGTTTAGTTTTTGTAAATGCCTTTACTCCTCAAACAATTTAAAGCAAACTCAGACTGCCTAGGAGCAGTCTTCTGTGATGATTTGCTCTGAAGCTCCATAAAGCATGGTCTGATAACCTTACCATTCCGATACAGAAGTGTGACCAAAAGTCAGTTTGCTACATTGTTTTGGTTTTTTGTTTTGGTTTTCTTGTTTTGTTTTGGGATGTTTTTGTTGGTGGTGATTTTTTTTTTCCTCCATGATAATTTTCCTTAATAGACCACTTGTCAATTCTAGAGGCAAGAGTCCCTGTTCTACTTGACTGAAAGAGCCTCCCACCCCCAGTCAGTATGATATTCCGCTGCCACCAAGTACCCTACTCAACACAAAATGCCAGAATACCCTCATGGGTTATGGTTCCTTACATGTGGTAGATGCTTCAATTTATGAATTACATAAAACACTAGTCTCATCAACCCCTCATATTCTGTCCAAGATAGTGACATAACACCCTTATTTTAAAGGAAAGTAATCAATAAAGGCAGAGTAGATGGTTGCCAGAAGGGGCTTACATGCCTGTATCCCTAAATCTAAAAATCTACAACAAACAAGACAAAAAAAATTAGATTTTAATCTTTGTGATAATTGTTTTAAAGAAAGATTTACAGCAAAAATGTCCCTTGGTTGCTTGGCAGTTCAATAACCCAGAAGCTGCTAAAGCAGCTTTGCTCCTTCAGTTTTCTATTTGTTTCTAAAAAAGAAAGACAAAATTCATATGACACGAAAAGCCACAAAAGAGCCTGGCAAAACCTACAGAAACTGACAGTGCCAAATCTTGCACCATGTTACTCAGCAGCTCTGCTAGATGCCTTGCTTGCAACAGTTCAAATTTTGCAAGCAGTGACATGGAGTTTAACTTATCATTTGTCATAATCTTTTCCTAAAAGGTAAAGGATTGAGTTCACACGCTCTGGAGGGTGGTTTTCTGCAGTTGCATTCTCTGGTGAGCACTTAACAGAAAGTTGAAAAGAGAGAAGCTTAAGGCAACACAATTTTATAATTGTCATGGTTTGAGGCCCCTCAAACAGTTCTGCTCACTCCCCCCTCTTTCTTCCCCAGTCCCGGGGAAATGGGAA
>JASSUY010043948.1:0-52822 GCA_032466535.1 Forpus xanthops | reverse complement strand
TGCCGCCCCCAGCACCGCCCCGACGGCAGCAGCGGCCCGAGGGAGGGCTGCGCTGGGCAGCCCGGGGGAGCTGGCGGTGCGGGTCTCCAAGGCAAAGGGGAGCGGGCGCCCTCCAAAGCACGGCTGGACTTTGCCTGGGGTGTCCCGGTAGGAGTCACAGAATCCTGGAAGGAGACCTTCAAGCACATCCAGTTCCAACCCCCTGCCGCAGGCAGGGACACCTTCCGCGAGACCAGGTTGTTCCAAACCCCGTCCAACCTGGCCTTGAACACTGCCAGGGATGCTGCAGACACAGCTTCTCTGGGCAACCTGTGCCAGGGCCTCAGCATCCTCACAGGGAAGAACTGGCCATTTAATCATCAAGTGGGATATATTAAAGTAATTGAAAAGCTAGGTGAAGCTGTACTGCTGTATCTCATAAAGGGAGATGACAGGCAGAGACAAGATAAATCCTTGTAATTTCTCATATTTGCTGTGAATAACTGAAAAAACCCTTTCAAGCCGTGGAATGATTTGTGTTATGCACTGAAAAGGAGCTGAAGTTTAAGGCAGGGATCTGTACTTGTTATGCCTCGTACTTCTGGGGCTGCTGGGAGCACCAGAGAACTGAGCACAAGGGAGAGACTGGCAAGTCCATCAGGGAACATGATGCATATTCACCAGAGGAAAGAAAATACTTTTTGACCCCAAAGAGGTGACTAAAGGAGTTGCTGGAAAAGCTGCTCTTCACAACATGTATATCTGAACCATAAGGAACTTTTTATCCAGGAATGTCCATCCAAAAGCATCCCTATTTTATAGAGGGAAAATTTAACTGATGGAGGAAAGGAGATGTGCCCTTAATTCAAGTGGGAAAGGATTCTACCCCCAGCCTACTGCGTCGTGGCCAACCTATGCCAGGGTAGATTATGCTCAAGCAGCTCTACTTTTCATGCTGATGGCTCTTAGCCTACCTGCTAACTCCTAACCATCAGCCTCCAATGCTTCATGAAATGATTCCAAATGGGTTTATTTAGATTTTAAACACTTGAAGTGTACTTTGCATCTTGGCCAGCAACTCAAAGATACCGAGCCATAAACAGCTTCCCAGCAGTTACCAGGCAATGAAACAAAGTCCTTTTTCAGGATGTAATCATAAAAGCTCATGAACGTTTGTCCTTCTGTGATAAAAACAATAACAGGAAAATTACCACCCGTAGCATAAACCTGAGACTTCCTATAACCTTGGAGTATTTATTTAGGTATTATGTACTTGTGATAGCACAGGTAGCACCCCAAGACAGATGGCAGGCAGCTAGCCCAAGTGGAAATGAACTGTGGGGGATAGTAACAAGCACATTCTGCTGACAAAAGGAAAACTGCAACGTAACTTCCAGCCATGCCACCCTGCGATGTGACCATGGCTTGTCTTCTAAAGTGAACAGGTAACAGTGGGTCAGACCAACATCCACGCTGGGGAGCTGAGGTACTGCTGACGGACAGCCACATCTAGGAGGAGCTCAGCATCCACAGCTGACCTTGTGTCTCTCCTGCATCAGTGACACTACCTCTATTTTGGATTAGACTGCAGTATCTAATTCTCCTGCAGGATACAACCAGGCTGCAGGGTAATGAGCTGACCCTAGGTACTATCATCGGCAGAGTTTCTACAGTCTCCCTCAACAAACTACAGTCATGGGTATACTGTTTTTTTTCTTAGACCTGCTGGCGTTATCATTTTGAAAACCTGTGTCCTTTGACTTAAAAGAAAAACTGAAGAATCTGGAGCTGGACTCTCCCATGCCTACATGCCTTCTGACATGTTTCTCCCAACTGTGGCACGTTGCATTAGAAGCCTAGTGAAATATGGCAGAGATGGATACGAGTATGTGTTCAGTGGATGCGGTGAAGGCCTTGCCATTTCACTGTCCCTTTCAACCTGGCAATGCTGGAAGTCAGACTGAAAGCAGGAAGGCAATTTCAGTTCTGTTACCACACCATAGCCAACAGCTGAACTGGAAAGGGGGAGAGCCTAAGAACTTGTGTACATACCACCTTGACGTGCATTGGCTGTGTTTGCCCTTGGGAGTAGATGAAGACGCCCTAGGGCTATGTTTGCACCGTTCTTGCAAGTAATTGTTAGGAATTGGTTGCAGGGGCCATCACAAGAGCTTGGATGGTAAGAGGGAGAGTTAATCCATGGTTGTGATGATTTGAGGGTCAGGATACAGCAGCCCACTTTGGGTACCATCTGCTTGTTCACTGCCAGTGGCCACTTGGAAACAAAATCTATCACTCTGGTCAGTGTACCACACAACAGGAGCTGCACATCCTGTCAAATCCAATCTAGGGGTGTTACTAACAGACACAGAGGCTTTCAGGCTATTACCTCCTTCAGTTCATGTCACTGATGGACTTGGTAATGGAGATGAGAATAAACCCAGCAAATTTCCTTTAAGCTGAGGCCATTGCATATCAGCAGGACCGACGTGTACAGGTGGTACGTGGCTATAAGCATGCCAGATCTGCAAAACACTCAAGCACATTTTTCAATTCTATGGATAGCTCCTTCCACATACCTCCCTTCCCCATGTATTCCACAAGAAATGACAGGAATAACTGTGCTGTAAGGAAACAAAGGACTCGGACATTCAACCGGGAGATTTTTCTCTTTTGCTTTTTTTCTAGTTGACACAAAACAAACCCTGAAACTCCTAAATGAACAGCAAAAAAATTCCAAGGGAAATAAATATTATGTGACCCAGTGGACCAACTGCAAGTTAAAGAAGCTAATAAGCTAACTGGCAGAATGAGAAAGCCCAGGTGTTACAGAGAACGTGAATGGCAAATGCGTTTTTCAGAGGCTGTATTCACCCCCATGCACCCAGGCACTGCGTTGTTCAATGCTGCCCAAGCCAACAGCAGCCAGTGCTCTTGCTCTCCACCTCCCTGTCCCCAGGCTCCCTGGGTGCCAGGACCGCCTTGCTCAATGAACAGCATACTCCTAGGCCACTGGATAAGTGAGAAAACTTCCTTCTTCCTGCTCAAATAAAGCTGGAATGTCTCCTGAGAAGCAGAGGAGTGCTGCATGCCCATGTGCCCTGGTGATGGCACTGGAAAAGCATACAGCCCAGATCCCTGTGCTCCCCATCACCCCACACCTCCTGTCCTCTTACCATAGAATCATTGAATGGTTTGGGTTGGAAAGGACCTGAAGACCATCCAGTTCCAACCCCCTGCCATGGGCAGGGATACCTCACACTAAACCATGTCACTCAAGGCTCTGTGTTCCACCTGACCTTGAACACTGCCAGCGAATGGGGCATTCACAACTGCCTTGGGCAACCTGTTCCAGTGCCTTGCTACCCTCACAGTAAAGACTTTCCTCCTTGTATCTAACCTAAACATCCCCTGTTTTAGCTTGAACCCATTACCCCTTGTCCTATTTCTGCAGTCCCTAACAAAGAGTCCCTCTCCAGCATTCTTGTAGGCCCCCTTCAGATGAGTTCTCCATGCACCTTTCTCTTCTCCGGGCTGAACAACCCCAAGTTTCTCAGCCTGTCTTCATATGGGATGTGCTCCAGCCTCCTGATCATCCTCCTGGCCATCCTCTGGACTTGCTCCAACAGCTCCATGTCTCTTGTTTCTCACAAGACAAGCTGCTGGACACAGAGCCAAGCTATAGCTGGTTCACAGCAATGGCAAAAAGATCTTATTTGGAGGATGAAAGCACAATGTCAAATGCTCCAAAAGAACCTGTCTTGTGCCTCTGATTTATGTCACTGGCTTGCTGGCTAATGTAGGTGCCAGGCTACAGTAAATTTGGACATGTTTCTGCATTTTCTCAGGCAGATGGTGTGAAACATGAGACCTGCGTCACATTTGCTGGTGGAGGAAGGGGAGGCATGGGATGGGCAAAGGAAATTAGTTTCTGACATAAGGCATGGGATGCATTGAAGGAGGATGATTTCCTTTGAGGAGTTGTTTGCAACGCTGACCTACCCACAGACCATGAAGAAGGAGAGTGAGGAGGGGCTGGAGCCAGAGCCATCAATCAGAGCAGAGCAGAACTCCACCAGGGGAGGTTCAGGTTTTGCAAAACGTGCCCAGTTGCCTTTCAGTCTTGCAAATGTGGGCCACAAGTTGTTCAGAGCCAGAATGGTTTGAATTCAAGCCCGTAAAATTGGGGGAAGTTTAGAGAAACTCATCTTGGGTCATCTCCAATTCAAATTGACTTCTGGAAAGTGAGGACGTGTGCAGAGAAATATCACAAACTGCTCCCTAATGGATCATTTTTCCAGTGAATAAAAGTGATTTTTCTTGGATCTCTCTTACATTGCATATCTCAGACTTAAGATAGCTGTGAAAAGAATTAAGTGAGGAACCCTGAAGTAATGAGCATAATCCATTATTGAATTTTCTCATGGATGCTTCTCCCAAGTAAAATCAGTGAAAAATCATTTCAAGACTGAAATGAATCTGAATGTAGGATGTTTGTAAGGAAGTTCACTCTATGTCCAAGGCAATTTGGAAAGAAACTATATATTCACAGTGCCAGCTCAGGAAAGGGAATTCTTAATGCTTTTATTCACATATTCCATCCTTTGCACTGAAACTTTCTAGATTATGTCCTTAAGCTTTTCCCTGGCTCTTGGAACTGCAGTAACTGTGAGCACCACTCTATGACTGGACATATCCCTAAGATATAAATGATGATCATAGCAATAGCATGGAGAGGAAACAGAGAAAGGATTCTTAAACACACTAAGTGGAGGAAAGAGGCAGAAAGCAGATGTGGATCTATTTTTCCTCTAGCATCCTGGAGTGGTGAAGGGAAGGCAGACAGAATGGCAGCTCCTTGCTGTGAAAACCTCCTTTTTCCTTCTGAGCTACTGACAAGCAGATTTAAGGAAAAGAAGAGGTACAAAGAACATCTGTACAGAGAAGAAGAAAAAGGAGGAGGCTTTGAAGACCTAATTCACAGACTCTGTCCCAAGTCACTTCGGTTCAGCCGCATCACAAAAGTCTGACAGAGATCCATGGGCTCACAACAACCTGCCTAAAACACTGCACACAAAACGAGTCATTGCAATCCCTCCATGTCCAAATGTGGGGGGCTGGGAAGAGGAGGAGGCTGCAGCTGAAGGCCTGTCTTCCTGCTCACTAATAAATTTAGTTTACAGAACCCTTTGTGGGTCCCTTTTAAGGTTGTTTGTTGATTAAACTGGCAAACAACAAACTTAGCCTTAATTTATGCTTCTTTTAGCTTTTCAAGCTTGGGGGTGGTGCTTTTTATAGAAGTTAATGAGGCAGAATAGGTTCTTTATGGGGAAGATATTTTCTCACCAAATTAAAACCTGCATTGAACATAAAATAATGAGATGAAGGTGGCTTTTCTTTCCAAAGTAAATAAATCTCGGAGCAGGAAACTTCTCACGCACTCGGAACTGTCCTTATCGGAGAGATCTGAGAACTGCAGGTTCACAAGATGTTTTCTCTGTGTCTTTTCTTTTTCATTTTGCCTTCCTCCTTTCACCAAGATAGCAATAAAGCATTATTTGCTGAAAACATGCAAACATCTCCTGTGTGTGAGAGCAGGGAAACAGTGGGAGCTCAGCAAAAGAAATCATCCAGTTGCCCTTTACTACAGCAGAGCCATGAAAGCCTACGGCAGGGACTCCACAACCATGGGGGTATCCCAGGCGTGGCAGAGAAAGGGGCCATATCATGCCACCTTAGACGCCACACAAGTGCTAAAGTAGCTCTTAGCAGAACTGCATGGAAGAGATCATTTTCTAAGAGGCAGCTTCCTTACTGGCTTAAATCTACTGCATTTCCCCTGTCTGGTGTTAACAGAACAAGGAAAATAAAGTACCTGAGTGGGAAGCTGCTGTGTGTCACAGGTAATCAGCACAGGATGTTATTAATTAGGGACAAACAGGCAGAACAAGGTCCCTATGTGATAGGAGAGCATCAACTCTGGGTCCTCTTAGTACTGGGAATGAAAGCCTTCCTTTCATTGCAGGCCACAAGCACACTCAAGAAGGATAACCCTGTTTGCCTTCACTAGAAAGACTGAATAAACGCAGTTCTCCCAAGTGTAAAAACTGGTCTGTCTAGTCTTTGCCATGTATGGTGCTGTATATCCAATGGTACTGTTTTTCAGTGAAATGACAATATTTTCTCTAGAAAGAAGACCACGTTTTCGCTTATTCATTACCAAAAACCATTTTTATTTTTATCTGTTGCTAAATTATCCTTATTTTGTGGGTAACAATGGGGCTAAGCCTACTCAGGAGCACAAATAACAGTGTTTTCATAGAATTCTGGAATACTAGAATGGGTAGAATAGGAAGGGGCCTTGAAGTTCACCCAGTACCAACCCCGTGCCATAGGCAGGGACACCTTCCATGAGACCAGGTTGCTCCAAACCCCATCCAACCTGTCCTTGAACACTGCCAGGGATGGGGCAGCCACAGCTTCTCTCAATACCCTGTGCCAGGACCTCAGTACCCTCACAGGGAAGAACTTCTTCCTCATGTCTAATCTAAATCTACCCTCTGTCAGGTTAAATCCATTCCCCCTTGTCCTGTCCCTCCAGGCCCTTGTCCAAAGCTCCTCTCCAGGTTTCTAGTAGCCCCTTTAGGCACTGGAAGCTGCTCTAAGGTCTCCCTGGAGCCTTCTCTTCTCCAGGCTCAACAAGCCCAGGTCTCTCAGCCTGTCTCCATAGCAGAGGTGCTCCTTTCCATCCTCTGAAACCTGTACCCCAGACAGCCATAAGCAGGCTGTAGCTCTCCGCAGGATGCCAGGAGTTTTGTAGCAGTGGCAGGAATGCTGTCCCCATCCTCCCCCAGCTGCAGGCTGATCTGGGACGAGGAAGTGCAGCGCACCTGCAGCCTGCAAAAAGCTCTGGCAATGCTGGTTGCTTTATGTAATTGAGCAACAACCCACCTCAAATTTCAAAGCAGTTGTAAGACCCAGCACTGTCACAGAAAGGTATGAATGGGGTTGTTTTCCTATCTCTTATGCAAATGTCTGTTAGCACAACAATGTTATCCCTTGTTATCTGCAAACAGCAGGATTTTGTCCACTGCTTGGTCTTCTTCCCTGATCATGGAAAATGTACACGAAGTACAGTCAGAGAAACTTGAGCCAAGAGCCAGCCACTCCTTGTGAAACCACACACTGCAGGAATGAGAAAAGGAACTCAACAGGCATCAGAAAGTCAATACCCAGGGAAATTCCAGTGTTCAGTGACAGCTTGGGAAGATCAGGCCCTGCAAACCCAAATGCTGCATGTGGCTGACTTGCAAAGCAACTCTGTGTGACAGAGAGGGAAATCAGCCAGAGAAGAGTGAGAGACCTGAAAAAAAAGAGATTATGTGCTCTCCTTTCGGTCCCTGAAAGCACAGCAACAATGCACTGGCATTTGCTACAGATACGCATCCATGGAGAGGCATAAAAGCACTTCAGAGGGAGGTGGGAAAGCAGAAAAACCATCCAGATATGTTCGCAGGGAAGTCACCAAAGTCCAGGAGGAAGAAGTCGGAGTATCAGAAAGGGAACAGACTCTCTGGATTGCACTGTTTAAGATGCATATTTAAAATACCCAGCAGAAAGATTTGCAAGCTATGAGACCATGCAAAATGGCAGTGAAAGAGACAGGAAAGCAAAGGAGAGATACCTTGAGGTCTAAGATCACATCAGATAAACGAAAGCATTTTCTAGCATGTGGTAGTTTGGAGGGATTCTATGATTCTATGACAGGAAGCAAAGATTCTCCATGAGTTTCCTTCTTGCTCACTGTCCACTCATCCACAAAGTGCAGTCTGCAATTCTCTGATACACTGAGCATCACTTGGGCTCTCCTGCTGGAGATGATCTAAAAAAAGGAAAGATCTCTCTTCTCAGGTGCTGTGGACATGATGCCTGATTCAAGATTGCTGAATTGAACAGAATACCTTATGCTGAGCACTTCTAGCTCCCCTCCTCACTTATTACTGCTCCAAAGAAAGATGCATAGCACTTAACACTTTCCCTTCTAATTAAGAGCTATGAACTAGACTCTAAATCAGACAACATGAATCAGCATAACTTCTTTTCCCCTCTATCTCTGGTGATGCTGGAAGGGAAAAACCCTGGGCTGATCTTGCGGGTTAAAGTTCAGGTTGTCTCAGTCACGAGGGAGAAGCTGTACCTCATTGCAGATACAAACAGCAATAGCTGCACTGTGCTTTAGGGCAACAAAAACAGACCCACAGGTTTGTGAGTTCAATCCTCCTAAAAGCCATGTTCTTTGACCTTGAAATGGGATTTCAGCTGGTCAAAAATTTGCTACAGACACTGGTTTTGTTCAATGGAACATCTGCAGGAAATATCTACTAATTCACTGACAAGGTTAAAAATAAATTGTTTTCAAGTTCTTTGGAATGAAATCAGAATCCTCCACATCTCCCACTCAGAAAAATAATGTGGTTTGGCTTGGTTTTAGTCACCATTTGAGGCTTTAAGTCTTACATTCATTGCTGCGTTTTTTCACAAGAGTCAGTATCTGAAGCGAGGGTTCAAACAGGTTGCTACAGGAGGAATGAGGCTGATGTTTTGGAGAGCAAGCGTCCCCTATTTAAATGAGAAGCTGGAGGCCTCCTGTAAAGCCCTCCACCTTGAGTAAATATTTGTTGTGTGTAAAGTGCTTATGATTAGCTTAATAAGCCAATGGATGTCAGTGTTGCTCTACATAAATCACAATGGGAAAGCAAAAAAGATAAAACAAAATGAGCTTCTGGGAGAGAGTTGCCAAGGGTTTACATGTAATAGTGTCTAACCTTGGGTGTGCAGTTGGGATGAACAGCTTCTTCAGGGGCTTCCTAAGTGCGTGCCTGACACGTCATACTGTTAACTATAGAGAAAAAGTTAAGCTAATAGCTATGTGTAAAAAAGGAAGGCTATTACCAAGGCTAACAGAGATGCAGAAGGGAAATCAGAGACATCAGTGTACAGATGACAGGGCTTGCACAGCAACTTCTGCTCTACTCCACACTCCATCATTTCTGCAAACTACAACCTAAGTGGGAGCAAACACTGAGAAACTGCCCCAAAGTCTGAAAATCAGGGTAGGCTTTTATGTGGATTTTGCACCTTGAAAGCCTATACAGTGGACACTCCCTTGGGATATTTGTGTGACCCGAAAAGCACAATGCACAGTAGCTTTGGGAATAAACAACAGATACTAGGTTGCATTTCCCAAAACATCCAGCAGCTTGGATGACTGCAGTTTTAATTGTGTCCTGATTAATTTGGCCTGAGTTTGAAAACTGGGACTCAGTCAGATGAAATGGAAGTTACAAACCTCGCAGGTCCTCCCAGTGTACCACTTCATTTGCAACCTCCCCAAATCCTCAGTAGGAAGAAGTTGATTAGTTTACTAGGAAGGATTCATGCTTGTGCAGCATGATGCCCACTGCTCGGAGAAATTAGGTCACTGAGAAGCTATTTTAGTGATTGCCAGAGATGCAGTTGCTGTATTTCTAGGTCACTGGTCACTCCTGCTTTAGTGGCTTTGTAAAGGTTTAAGAAACAAATGGAGTTTTTGCTTGCATTGCTATGTGGAAGTCAGTAGCCTAACATTTAATGACAGACAGCTTTCAGTTGTTTCTCCCTGTTTCAGTGAGGGATGATTTACATTGCATTACTGGCAAAGCTCAGGGAAACCAGTAGAGAAAGACAAAACCACTGAAGCACAGAAAACATTTCCCATCCTTATGCATTTGCCCTTGATTCATGCAGCAAAAGGAAAGATATAGGTCTGCAAACAGCCCCACCGAATACAGTACCCAGCCTCCAACAGTTCCAAGACACAGCTGCTTGTTTGAGACAGCCACAGAGGGAGCTGCTCCCAGGGAAAGCTGCTTCCTATAAACCTCCACAGCCTGTGTCCTGCTGGTGAAAACTTCTGAAACTTTAGTTTATCTAATATAGCCACCTTCTCAACTGTATCATAACCTCTGTGGGCTCAGTTTCATGTTTATTATACACACCGTGTCACATTCCGCGTGTAATGTTCCCTTTTGGTTTGCTCTGCCTAATTGCTGTTCTACTTTAGAAGTATGTTTTTGCTGCTGCCACCTCTTCCACCCTCTCCATCAAACTCCCTAAGAGGTCTGTAATCTAACATAAGAACGAGTTAGGAGTGCTGACTCTTATCAGCTAGTAATTAAATACAGCTTGCACAACCCTGATGTAAGCTCATGACAATGAGGTCACCACACCATAAGTAGCTTTTGGCAGGATCCCAGCACCCTGATCACCAGGGTCACCATGACGTCACCCAGAAACAGAAAAGTTTTGAATGGTGTGAGAGAAAACAAAGAAAAATGCATGGAAAGGCATCAGGAGTGTGATGCTTCTGATTCAGATCTAATTCTGCCAAAAGGTAAGAGCTGTGATCTCGGTTGCTCCATGTATACATGGACCCTACCTCAGTCACAATAGCTCAAGTCAACTCTAATTTGTTTCCTGCAAGGAATAATAATATTTAATAAATAGGGAAAGACAAGTGCCTGAGGCTTGCCAAATTTAAAAGGTCTGAATGCCAAAATACACTTGGGATCCCTCAAAGTCTTAGTAAGAAGAATAATTCAATTTCTTTCACATGCTGTTTCACAAATAACCACTATGCAAAGCAATAAAACCAGAAACGGAACCTTGACTGTGAACAATTTAGCAATGGGAGCACAGCGCATCTACAAGCCACAGACATGAAAAACTCTCAGCTAGTAAAGGTGGATTCAGATCCACAAATTATCATTACCAGGTTTGTAGGTCAAGTATGCTGTTGTAAGAGATGTGACTTGCCACTGACCAGTGGCATGTAACCACTGAAACACCTTACTCCAGTCTGCTCTCCAGCAACGAACTTGGTCTGAGACATTTCCAAGATGCTGATGGAATGAATTGATCTGCTGTCCTGCGTGATCCCTTAGGACAGTCTTCTCAGTCAGACTGTCTCATCACAGCCTGAGCTCATATAAGTCTCTCTCAAGGACTAGAATCCTGTGGGTTGTCAATTTGGAATAAACAGGAACAAGCCTGTGGTAAAGTCTGTGTCATGCACTGCTGGGAGTTACTGTTCATACACTGAGACACGGAGCTTCGTCACAGAACGATGACTCCATCTGCTCTGACCTGCCATTAGCCCTTTATGAGGGCTTACCAATTACTTCCTGAAACGAGAACTACACTTACCACATGTGTACAGGCACACTTAAATTAACCTTTACTTTTTTAACTTTTGAAACCTCCAGACTAAAATTTTGAAGTGCCTCCATTTCCTTTTGCAGTCAGATAAAGTTCTGCTTCCCCTATATGGATCAAGTCACCATCTGCTAGTCACCAGGTCTAAATAAACCTTCCACTGTGCTTATGAAAACAATGCCAGGTACAAATAATGTGGTTGACTGTTACTGATGAAATTAGGGAGAACAGAATTTGCTCAGCTATTTCTCCAAACTCAGGGATGAAGAATTTGGCAAGCACCAAATGTCAAAGGTTTCTTTCTGCTCCCAATTAGGTCAGCATTACTTGGTGAAGCCTGGCTTGAAGGCTTTCTTCCTGCCAATACTGTCCCAGGCAGTATAGCAAAGCATGGCTGGGAACAATTCCTCCTCTTCTTCCCAGGAATCACATGGAAGAGCTGGTCCCATGCTCTGGGCACCACAGAGGTGCTCAGCATTACATGCTTGCCACTGAACAATTACGATCCCTGGGCTGCTCATCTGCAGGTGGGAGGTGTGAGCTCAAGAATGGGAAAGTAAAATAATAAGGATGTGGCTGACTCCCAGCAAAACAAGGCCAAAGCTCAGTACAGTGGAAAGAGACTTTCCTTTAGCATCAGCCTCTAAGGAACTGCATCGGAATTGCAACTTCGGTGCCACAGTAGCATGATAGCAGTCACCCTGTGCTGTCATGCAATTAAACTCTTGTTAGCTTCCATCACTGAAAGAAATTGTGGTTTATTTACATTAGAAGAGGCCAAGTAGAGGAAGTCACACTTAACTCTTCAAGTAAATAGGAAAGAGAAACATCTGAGTCTCTAACGGGTAGGGAATGACTTCTTAGTAAAATGCCTAAAATCTTGGACATCTAAATAAAAATACCTAGGCTCAAGTATGTCTAAGCTACAGCTCACAATGATTTCCTTGGGATTGTCATAGACACTAAATACCTTAAAAAATCCAAGCAGTTTTATTTTATTTCCCAATCACTTGAGCCCCAAGAAAAGTAATCACTTGAACAGCGATGTCTTCAGGAATCACAGAGTAATTCAAGACTACGTGACAACAGAGCTCTGAAAGAGTGACCATTTAATACTTGTTCAGCATCACTGAAAACAAGCCCATGCCCTTAATCCACTCTCAAGGAGTGGCAACCCTCTGAAATACCTCAGAGCAACGTGTACCAAGCATGGTGACGCCAGCAGACAGAGTGCCCTGGCAGAAAAGGAAGGTGCCCTGTAATTCTATAAAGTCAAGATTAAATTATAAACTGTGTTGTTCTTATAAAGCAAGGCTGCTCCATATTATTAGCTCCTAACTCCTGTTGGGGTGAAGATACATCACTCCACCATGGTCATTTCTGTGTCTCTGCAAAGGCAAAGCTGATTGTTTTTTAGAATTGCACCTGAAAGACTGGAAATTCAGTGTGGAGTTTGGAAAACAGATCTCTCTGAAGTTTCTAATACTTCGACTACTAGGCCAAGCTAGATGAGGCTTTGAGCAATCTTGTCTAGTGGAAAGTGTCCCTGACCATGGTGGGGAGGTGCATCTAGATGAGCTTTAAGGTCCCTTCTAACCTAAAACATCCTGTGATTCTATGGTTCAGTAGCATACGCAGCCCCTGAATAAACAGACCAACAGAAAAGGAACAAATATCATGTACTTCATATTACTGATGATCAAACATGCAACCAGAGTGAGCCCACGACTTCTCCAAATGACACAATGCCCACCTGTAATATGCCCAACTGTGATATGATGCTATTCCAATCAACTTACCATCTGTAACAAGACATTCAATGACAGAAACATGCCTTGTCAGAATATGGAGACTGTACATAGTCTTTGCAGGGACTGAGCATGAGGCAAAGGAAGAAAGCAAGGACAGCACCATTCAGGCTACTGCTAGAGGGCTTGTAGTAGGCTGGAACTGCTGTGCACAGGTGATTGTATCAGCACAACAGATTCAACTGTGCTGACCTATACAGGTTCATGCTTAGAAGAAGAAACAGAAATGAGAGGTAACAGCAAAATGCAGCATCCCAACTCACTGGGTCTGAGAATATCCCATTCCTCACAAAACAAGACAGACAAAACAAGATGCAGTGAATTGCCTTCAACTGTCACTAAAGGGAGCAAAAGTTTTCATGACAGATGAGGAAGCCACAGCATAAGGTCTGCCAGGGAATGATTCACAAAAGACCTGGTGTACCCAAGTGGGGTGTAAAATGCCAAACTGACAGTAAAAATTGCACAGGAGCAGCAAAGCTGTGGAGCTGGGGTACGCACCGTTGTGATGTAGTCCAGGACAGGATCTTCTTAAGGGCATGCAGATTTGTCTGCATTTTGTGCTTTGCCAGGAGGCCACTCTCTGCGAGGAGCGTGAAGTACCTTCACCATCAGTGCTGAAGGATGTGATGGCAGGTCAGGGGCAGGGAAAGAGAAGAAGCCAGCCTTGCTCACCCTTTTAACAGGCAGGTAGTAATAATGACAGAGCTCCACTTGCCAGCGGTCAGACAGCCACAGCTTGTTAGACATTCACACTGCAGTAACTCAGGCACTCAAAAAGTTGCAGACACTGAGCTGATGAGATGAGAGTAAAGGAGAGCAATGTGACTAAAACAGTGAAAGAAAAGCAGAAGGGATGCAAGATGGAAAAGCTGGCTTGTTTGTTGCATCTTAGAAAAGCAAAGTTATCTGCTATGAAGCTAATGGCAGACCCTGTGTTTCAGTGATCCTGAGCTGTCACAGCTCAAACAGATCACTGCTGCCTCACAGACTTGCACAAAGGAGTGATGATATATTCCAGCCTCATACTGACACTTCCTTCAAAACCTCAAACATTCTGTCAAATGACTATGAAAGCTCCTATTTCAGTTTCTCCATGGTGCCACAGCTCCTTTGGAAACGGCAATACAAAGAAACAGAGGCAATACCAGCAGTTCTCACATCTTTGGTTCTGATCAGTTGCTGTGTGTGTGATCTCTCCTACTCATGAAGAGAGATTGGAAACACATTTTACTGCCAGTTTTGCAACCACACCTACAGGTACTCTCCACCCAGCCCTTACATTGGGAGCTAAAGGCTGTGGTTGGGTAATACCCTGGTCTTTCCTGCCTCAGATACTGCCTCTTCAGATGCTGCCTTTCCTTCGCTAGTCATGAGAATCAGTCCTGGGAAAGTCCTTTGCTTCCCTGGATGGAGTGATACTGGAGGGTTGATGACTGGGAAAAAGCTGCTGTCACACAGGTCCCTCTCCTCCTCCCCTGCTGCTGCATCTCACCTACCCCAGAGAGGAAGAGAGAGGTGAAAAAGTCAGGGAGAATTTGATGAAACGAATAAAGGAGCCCCAACAGAAATGACACAGAAACCAGAGAGAAGAAACCCAGAGAAAGGCAGATATGGGAACTGTTATGAGAAAAGGCCACCTTGCTGGATCACACACAAAAACCTTTCTATGCATATTTTATGCCATTTTATCAAATCATTAATTTTCTCATAGAGCATATTATAAAACATTTATGAAAAGGATTACAATCCTTATTATATTCTGAAAAAGAGTGGCTCAGTTAGGTCCATCGTGTACCCATTCACATGAAGTTAAACAAGGTTTTCCCACAAGATAAGAGCATTTCTGCTCCCCTCCCGTTTGAGACACTAAAGAAAGAAGGAATCATTTGACCTGTCATATAGATAGGGAAGCTGAAGCACTGCTAATTTATAGATAAAGATCTTTACGAAGAGGTGCCTAAATTCATGGCCTGAGATTCAAAAGCACAGAGCAGTTTGCAGACAGGCTTACTTCAAAGAGTTCTGCTCAGCTATTCACACCCTTGTGGAAAAGAAGGAAAAAGATAACGATCCCTTTTGATTGAAAGCTTGGCCTGTAGGTGAGGGTTAGGATGGTTAACAGGGCTCTCTGGGCATTGAGATTTGCCTTGCCCTCTTGCTGTCCTGGGACAGTGTGTATTTGCTAAATTTATGGTTCTTTTCCCCTCCACATGCAAGGGGTCTGTCTTCTCATTATATCAGTAACAGGAGATCAGTCTGCCTTAAGCTTCATTAAAGAGCTGCCAAAATTCAGAGTGTTTTCTTTAAAGAGTACACAAGCAGCATGACAGTGCTCTCCTTTGATCTTAAACCTGCCTATGTTGCTTCCTTCTCTGCTCCTTCCTGGTCACTTTTGATATTGAACTCCTCCAGACATCCCAAGGAACATGCCACCATAAAGCCATGAAGATGCTCTGAGGGCTGGAATACCTCTGCTATGGAGACAGGCTGAGAGACCTGGGCTTGTTCAGTCTGGAGAAGTGAAGGCTCCAGGGAGACCTTAGAGCAGCTTCCAGTGCCTAAAGGGGCCAGCAAAAAGCTGGAGAGGGACTCTTTGCAAAGGCCTGTAGGGACAGAACAAGGGAGAATGGCTTTAACCTGACAGAAGGTAGATTTAGATTAGATATTAGGAAGAAATTCTTCCCTATGAGAGCGGTGAGGCACTGGCACATGTTGCCCAGAGAAGCTGTGGCTGCCCCATCCCTAGCAGTGTTCAAGGACAGGTTGGACAGGGCTTGGAGCAACCTGGTCTTGTGGAAGGTGTTCCTGACCATGGCTGGGAGGTGGAACTGGACAAGCTTTGAAGTCCCTTCGAACTAAAACCACTCTGTGATTCTATGAAAACAGTAGGACCATAAGAAAAGGAAGTACCAATAATCTTATTCCAAAACCAATATACCCACTCAGCATCACTAATTACAGACAGCCAAGACAGATTCACAAGCCTCGTGCTGGAGACAGGAATGTTTTTAATTACATTTTTTCACTAGACTGCCAGGCAGACAATTGCTCTGTCAAATTACCAAGTGTGGGTTCTCCCTCCTCATTGTATACACCTCTAAACCTGTTAATGCTAAAAGCAGCTACACCCTGGATTAACAATCACCATGGATGCCAACTACGGCCTTGCTAGTACTTCACAACAAGACGGTTTGCTGGGTGAGCTCTCCTCAAACACTGTAGGCATTAGATTTTGCCTTTGTCTTGATTGTGTTAACATCATCTATCCATGCACACACAGGAGCTTTGTGTAAAGTTGCAATTAAACAAGAAGACATGACAGGGCAGACACGGAAGGGTACTGATTCACATCTCATATCTCAAATGTAAACCTCTGTAAACAGCACTCCTGAAAGGGAAACGAAATGTCTTCTAACTCATGCTCTATGGTCAGAATTTGCAAGCTTTCATAAAATGTGGGAGGAAAAGCAGGATCTGCTTCTGCCACTGGCTTCAATTCAGGTAGGTGGGCAGAGTGATGCTAATACTGGGCATCTCTGAGCACATGCTGTTCTTTAAAGTTCATTGAGCACCATTTCTGAAATAGTTGAGAAGCCCTTATGATGTCAAGTAAGAATTATAGAATAGTTTGGGTTGGAAGGGACCTTCAAAGGTCATTTATTCCAATCCCCCTGCAATAAACTGGGACATCTTCAACTAGATCAGGTTGCTCAGCACTACATCCAGCCTGGCCTTGAATGTCTCCAGGAATGGCGCATCTAAGAAGCAGTGCTAAGGTAACCGTGATGCTGAAAATAAAGTGTGGATCTTGATACACATGACATGACAGGGAAAGGCATTGTATGACTCCAAGGAATTAACTAAAGCCAGTTAACAATGATGGAAGGAAAGGCCTTCCAACCACAGAGAAAGAGATAGAACATCTCAAGGCAGTGTAAACAACCTTTTATTGCAAAATAAACACTGCCCTTGGCTTCTTAATCCAAATTATTCTGCCTGCAGAACACACGATCAGGCTCTGATTCAGACACTTCGCATGGTAAGAGAAAGGGACCATGATCTCTTATAAATGCGGTGTCATCTCTTTTTCAGAAGTGCATTCTACTTAGGCAAAAATGTCAGTGAGCACCTTAGTCAGTATTTTACACTCAGCTGAAACCTTTCTGTTACTTAATACGACTCTTCATTCAGTTACCTATCTTGATCAGCACGCAGGACCCTTGTGTAGAGAAGTCCCATTTCTAATTTTGAGGCAGCACAGAATAGGAGCATGATCTTTTCCTATGAACCTCCCTGTCATCCTAAGAACTATCAGCTTCTGCTTTTGAACCATAACTGGGGAAGGTGCTTGAAGTCACTGACCATGGAGCACATTCCTACATCCTGTGCACATGCTTCATCTGCAGTATGATCTGAAGTCCACTATAGTAAGACTTACATGCTCTCCTCAATGCAGGCGGCTGAGGTGTTTGAAAAGGACAGTGACCCACCTTACTTTATACAGGGATCTGCTCAGCAAACTGGGTTTGCAGACTCACAAACCGTAACCAAATGGAAAATGGTATTTTTGCTTCTAAAGAAAATCAAGCATTTGCTGAGAGGGCACAGATTCCCATCTAACATTCTACCTCCTTCCATCAGTAGCACAGTAAAATCCTGATTCTTTAGAGGCAAAATGGTTTCTCAAGGAGGGCATCTCAGTGGCAAAGAACTTGTTACTTCCAAAGATCAGAACCAGAGTTGGCTTTAGTCACCAGACCTCACGTAAATCCTTGTCCTGCAGAACTATCTACTTGGGTGATGTATTTTGCTTAAAACAGTGATACTGAGAGAACTTTGCAAGCTCCTTCACCTCTTGAAGAGGTTTAATAGTGAAATGTGAAACTTCACACTGTCACATCATATAAGTTCTTCACCAGTTCATTGGATATCACAGTGTAAAACCCCTACTAAGACTTCTTTGATGGTTGTCTTCAGTCTGCCTTACTGCCACTATGACAAAATTTACACAGAAGTTACCTGTTACAGCCAATTGTATTTTTTTTTAATGTTTAAAGCAGGTTTGGGGAAAAATGAAGGCAGCTTGGCATTCATCACTTCCAAGACACAACACAAGAAAGCATCTGTACTTACATTAGCCTCAAGTGCATGCCCAAGAGCTTTCGTTGAAGCAGGATCAGGATTCCTTTTGCAAGTACTCATACATAATTGATGTTGCATTAAAACCATGTCTGTTAATCTGGCATAATATTAGCTTGAACCTTCCTATTTTCTGATGGCAGACATGCTGCAGAATGACCTTCAGCCATGCTGGCAGGAGCTGCCAATGTGCTGGAAACGTTCATGGAAGGCAAAGTCAATGCGCACAATAGGATCTGGCTCTAAATGATCCAGTTACGAAGTATTCATGTGTTTCTGAGAGGAAATGAATTTACAAACAAAAAGTAAATGCTTTGTTTTGAGCAAATATGGCGATTATTCTCATGAAGAAAGTCAGTGCTATCCAACTAGGTGGGACTGGGAAATGACAGCACACTGTCCAGCAAAGATGGCTATTTAGTTACCAGGTTTGGTCTGGAAACATATCTCATGATGGCCTGCCTCTTCTCTCTGGGCAGATAAACTGTGATGAAATGTATGACATAACATCTCATCATGAAACCCAGGCTTCTACTAAAGAGACTGAAAGAGCAAGCCATCTTGCTTGAAGTATTTTGGTTTTTAGCCTCCAAATTTCCATGTGTTTTTCCCCCACTTCCGAAAGGGTTGAGGGGTCAGATCTCTGTCACAGAGATTCAGCCTCCATGTCTGGTTTGTCTGGTGGGCTCAGGACTGCCAGATCCACCCATGTTATCACTGATAGATGGCTGGTTATAGATAGATAATATTTACAAGAGTAAAAAAGTGAAAATGCAAGTTTCAGAGCCTTCTCCAAGTCTGAGGGTTGTCAGAACTAGGGCTTTGGTTCAGTTCCAGTATTTTATTTAAGTCATTAAGGAGGTCTTTTTAATTCTTATTATTTTCTTTAAAGATGGGACCTGAAACTGAACATTTCCAAAATTCAAAACTGAAGCTTTTAGATTTCTACTGGAAGTGATGTTGCTCCCATGAGCAGGGGCTGGGAGCAGACATGCATCATGTCACCACTGAATCAGTTACTCCAGAATCAATGACTCCAAAGTAATTGTTTGAGAACTGTTACTGAACTTGCCCTATAAGTCTCTGTAAAACCATCTCTGATGAGCTACCCATCATGCATACAGTATTAATTTTAAGAGGATAAATAATGCAGAGCAAAGAAAACAAAAATGCCAAAAAACATTCCATGCAGTCAACCCACAACTTTCCAGAGTTATTTACTGGGTGGGTATTTGGGGGTCATTTTATAGGGTTTTTTAACAGTTTCAAACACAGTCCTGCTTGATTCATTAGTTTGGTCTCCAGTGGATAACTGGGGGTTTTTACAAGCCTAGCAAACACTCCACTATTATATTATTCTAACCCAAGCTATAATAGTAGGGATCTGTGATAGTTTGACAGCTGCTACACATACAGGCAATCTTGGAACATGCCAGTTTGTTCTGTGGGTGTCTCCTATCCTCTAGCTTTTCAGAGGTATTTTTCAGCATCCACTCAAAACCTGATCAAAACAATTCCACAGAGTAAAAGGTGCCGGCAGCAACTTCCTGACACATCTCAGGAATTGCCATTCCTGGGAATTCTCATGCCCCACCACCCACCCTGAGTAACCTTCATAACAAAACAGGGCTGAATGCCTTCAGAAATGATCTAGGTCAGAGCAAATGTTGCTCATGTTTTATCTCCCGGGAAACTTAGAAACTTTCCAGGAATGAAGTTATGGGAGCTGGGCAAGGCAGGGAACTCTAATGTACCGTCTCTGGCAGACAACAAGGCTTCAGTGTCAAAGCAACAGCGTCAAGGGCAGAGAGAGCCGAGAAGAAAGCTGCCCTGAGAACCTGCAGGACGCTGGTTACAAACAGGTGGCTGAATGCTGAAGAAAGGGACACAGAGAGAACAAGCAGCAAGACACAGGCATGAATGGAATATATTTTACAGCCTGGCATGAGGAATTTAAGGAATTAAGACAGTCCTTTTTTGTTTCCCAGCTTAAGCAGAAATATTCAGGCTTTAATTATCACGTCTTGTTGATGGAACATGAATCCCCAAGATTCTGGGGCACCCTATAGTCTTTGACTTACCTGACACCCAGAAAGAATTTGGGTTTGTGCCTGACACTGCTGTCAGCAAATAACAGAAACTGGTGTTAGAGGTTTTAGCCTCCTTTGTTGATGTTGGTTTGCAGAGTTTGAGGACATGAGGCACATTGGCATTAAACTAAAAAGCCCAATGTGCTTTTGCCCAAATTCTAGGGTGCTACTCTGTGACAGGAGTGCCACCTCTCTCCTTCCTCCAGTACATGGTCCTTCAACCAAGGCTTGATCCTGTAAGGCTGAGTGCTGTCCCCGCACCAGCACAGAGATAATCCACAGCACTGCAGTGAAACTACCCACATTCTCAAAGCTGATCATGATCTTAAAAGCTTTGCTGGATCAAACCAGAATATTTGGCAGTGCACAGGACTGAGTCACTTGGGAACCGCTTATTTTGGTAAGCCTTCCTATCTGCTGATCACATTCATTGCAGCATTGCCTGTGAAACACATTGCTGGAGTGGTTTGCCTGCACTTTGCATTGCACTCTAGACTCCCAATTGCAGGCAGCCTGCCCTTTTGCTTGAGCAGCCCGATGAATATCTCCTGTAAGTGACAAAGGCAATGAAATGATGAGCTGAGTAATTTCCAAACTCTGGGACAGACCAGAGCCGGACTGAAGTGTAAAATCATGCATTTTGGGGTTGCCTTTAACTGCATACAAATGAGCACAGTGAGTAAGGAAAACCTCATGGTCTCCAGGCCTTGACAGCTCACTAAAATTAGGGGGTCTGAGCCCAAGGTATTTACATCTTCAAGTCTCTTTAGCCCAGGTTTCAAGGAAAATCTCCCTCTTATTCACCTTCATTTTTGCTAGAGTCCAAATGGGTTTAAAAACACTGTCAGGTGAAAGATCTGCGGGCAGTAAAAGCCCCTGCTGTTTGCCAGTCTGACTTTAATCCTCCAGCCATGCAGAACGTGTTTTGCCCTTTGCTCTGAGCTCTCACTATTCTAACCACATTTCATGGGCTGTATTCTGCCCCACTTACTCAGCCTGTTTCCTCCACTGGGGTCACAGGAATTCGGCTGAGAATAAATCGATCAGCTAGAAACCTCCTTTTTACATCTCTAAGGCCTGCTGTAGTTTATGCAGAAGACTTAAAGCTTCTCATTCCATTGTTCCTGTGCCCTCTGGCAATCTACATTCAATGCAGGAGCTGGGTTTTATAGCATAAACCAAGCAGGTTGCTAAATAATTGAGCTGACAAACTGGTTGGAAAGGTTGTGCTTTCAATCTGGCAAAGAGGCAAGCTGGTCCCCCAACCTAATGAACAAATCCTGCCCTGGCTCTTAGGGAACAGACATCACAAACATCCCCTAGACCTACCAATGTGTTTGGTGATAAAGGCAAGTAATCCATAGGATGTCTCTTAGAGATCAGGCCCTGAGACATCAGGAATTCTGCTTGGCTTAACCTTGAAACACACAGGCTAGCAGTCAAGTAATAGCCTTTTAGGGGTTTGGTTTTTTGTTTTTTTTTTTGAGGCATGAGCATAAGATGTGTGGACAATTCCCAAGGATCCTCTTTCCAGCTTTTACCCCATCCCTCTCTGTTGCTCCAGAAGAAGGGACTAGCAAGATGTTTAGTATTTGCTTACGGAGAAGGAGGAATCACTAGAACCAGTGGCAGAGCTCAGGAACAGGGAAGGGCTCCATGGCTACATACCATCACAGTGAAATTTTCCTGAAGGCAATCAGTGAATGCTTCTTCTGGATTACTCCTATAAACTTTACTCACTCGTGTCTTACAGAAGCACACCCATGCAGCATTTCCCTCCAGCATGAATGAAGAGTGCTTTGTTCAGCCAGCAAGCAATCCCAGCAGCTATTATACTGCACTCATCATTTCCCAGGAGGGAAGCTGAAATGGCAGGAAACCTGAAAAATAAAAATCTTCTCACAAAGTAAATTTTATCCTTGGTGACTCCATCTTTGAACACTAGCTCTAACAGCACATGCGAGTGAGGAATTTGAAATGTGACAGCATGAACTCAGAGCTGGCATAATACTCACACTAGAGTCATTTTCATTAAAAAGATAAGATCATTCAGAGTTCTTAAGCAGCTTATTGTAACTATGAACCCTTATTCATTCTTTAAAGAAGCCATTTGTTACAAACTCTCCTAATTCCCCACACACAGAGGAGTAAGTCAGATGAAAGATGTCTGCTCATTAAGTTCCATGACAGAAAATATTTTAATGGCTTTGAAATGAAATTAAGATCTCTTTATGTACACCTTAACTACCAAAAATGCATAAGTCTTTTCTTTAAGAAAAGGTAAAACACAAACCCAGCACCACCCTGGAGATGAGAAGCAAAGCTGAGAGCTTCATATGTTTGTGAATTAGTTGTTTGGAAATGACATGGAAAATACAATCATCACAAAACCAGCCAAACATCACATGTGCTTCTTATCATGAAACAGAAACAAGAAGAGTCTTACAGGTGGATGGAAAGCACTTGCTAAGCTCATCTGTTTCACAAGTTTCTTGAGCAGTTCCAGATTCTAGTGGCCTCTTCCAAAGCAGCTCTCAGCATGGCCACTTGGTGCTTCTCAAACACAAACACTTCACACCAAATACACCTAATAAAATAAATACAGTTGATCCAACTAACTCCAGGCTGTAACTTCACAGGCAATACATTTCTGTCCCATATGAATGTGGCCTGCTGGGTCAGCCCTGAAGGCTGTCGAGCTGCAATGGTATGAGGAGAACCTGATACCACAGGGAGTACCTGATACCGCAAGGTGTATGGGGAGATTCCTGCTGCCTGAGGGCCTGACTGCCTTTTGCTCTGCTTTTATGGCAGCAAGCACTGTCAGTTCCTAACCCAAAACCAGAGCTCCTATCAAGTAACATCATGTAGGTAACAACTAGCAATGATTAGAAGGCAGTATCCTGAGTCAGAGGTCAATGCTGTATCCAGCACATCTCACTGCCTGCAGTTCACATGCATGTTTGGTTATTTGAAAAGTGGTTTGTCTTAATACCTTCATTTTAGCCACTTCTTTTCAACACAGCATTGCAGGGCTAGACCTGATCAAAAGCATCCACTGGGTAGGAACCAGTCATGAAGTTGACTAAGCCATTTATAAAACAAATATACAGGACATCGCAAAGGAGTTGCTTCACCTGACCATCTGCTTAAACAGAAACTTGGCATCAGTCATGAACGTCAAGCAAAGCTGATGTTGCTGGACTTTTCTTTATTGCCTGGACAGCATATTACCTCCCTAGGCCGTCCATTCCTCAGAGGCTCAGACAAAACTGGAAGGAGAACAAAACACCTTTCATCCCATAACATGTTGTGGGTCAGAAGGTCATAAGAGAGCTCAAATTAACCTTGCAACTATGGCTAAAAAGCTCAGGGTCCTGGAAAATACTCCTGTGCACATCTCCAGAGCATAGTCAGTGCTGGGAAAAACAAGGGTGAGTGTGAGCAACACTTGGCACTTCAGGCCTGCAAGCTTTTACTCACAAGAGTAATTCTTACTGTCTGATTAGTCCCACTGCAGTTATAAGGACAGCCCATGTAAACCTGGAGAAGGGGGAGAAGAGGCCTTAGCACTGGCAACTGCTGAGAGAGACACACTGGTATTTTCACAGCCTCTTTGTCCATTGTGACTTTTCCACATTTGCCAGTCCATCCTTTTGGTTTAGCTTTCTTTTCCTCTAGTTATTTGTTCTTCTCAGTGAGGCAAAAGCCCTTGGGAAGAACTGGTGGTTTCCTGGTGGCTCCCACACATTGCAGGCTGCATGTGCTTTGTAGGAATGTCCTTGTTTGGCGTTGCATCACAGGGGATGAAAAGACAAAGAAACGCCCTTAGGAGAGGCTGGGAGAAACAAGTGTATTAAGAGGAAAAACTGTTTACAAGAGCTGTTCCACCTCAGTGTTACACATCCATTAGCTGCTCATGCTGCTCTGTCCTGTCCACAGCAACTCACAGGGTCACTCCAGCACTTACTGCTGCTCTCTTAAACAGTACGTGTGGGAGAAGAGGCCCTTGCTTTATGACTTCCATCACTGGATAAGTCTTACCTGCAACCTGGTTTTAGTGACTAGCTCTGCTTTATCTGTGTAAGCCACGTAATAAAAAAATACCCCAAAAGACACATGGCGTATTTGCAGAGCAAAACCAAACTGTGTTGTTCTTTGTGCTTCCTTTCCTAGCACAGTTCTCTTAAACAGGAGTGCAAAATAAACCTGCTTACTTCTGGTTTACTCTGAAGCAATGCATGCACCCACACCCACCCATTCCTACACCATGAGCTGTAAAATGGCTTCCGGCCCTGTGGCTTATGATTTATCTTCAACTTCAAGCAAACAAAGGTAGACGTAAGGGAAGGTACAAGGCTGCATTTCTCTAGCTTCTTCCCTGTGGCAGAACTGTTTTACCTCCTATGCCTTGTGGAGCGTTAATTTCTGGTGAATCCCAGAGAGAGTTGAAGCACTGCACAATGACAGAATCATAGATTCATAGATGCAGAATCCTCAGGGGTTGGGAAATGCCAGAATTACAAGTGTAAAAGCAATTTTCAGCGGAGATCCTGGATTATGGTGCAAGACTTTCAGCCACTATCCCTGCCATCCCAGTAGGCTGAAAGTCTGCAGGAGCAGACTGCAAACGGCGTAAGCTTCACTTGTTAAATCCTATAGTTTATAACACTTATGGAGAGCTACAGGTACGTGGGGTGCTCTGTTACTCGTATCTGTAGAGATGGAGGAAGTGCAAGCCAGGTTTGTAGTGCTCAGGGCACCAGACCAGCCAGGACATGGGGAAGAGACAGAGGTCATACACTGGTCTGTGACCACAGCCCCCACCTTCCAGGCCCTGGAGAGATACCTGACTGGCACTGCAGTCATGGCATGCTTCCATCTGCACAAAGTTCCAACATTCGCATCCCTGGCAGTGTTCAAGGCCAGGTTGGACAGGGATTGGAGCAACCTGGCCTAGTGGAAGTTGTCCCTGCCCACGGCAGGGGGATGGAACTGGATGAGCTTTAAGGTCACTTCCAACCCAAATCATTCTAGGATTCTCATCACCACCAGCAATGTCCTGCCTGCCCTTCCTTGTAACAGGTGTCTTTGTGCTTCTGGACACGTGGGGCTGAACATGTGGGAGCTCCCACAGGCTGGGTGGGAGGGAAAAAAATGAAGAATCTGTTTCTCTTTCGAGTTTCAAAGGGTGACTGTGGCAGAGGAAGGCGATATTTTCTTTTGCTAAGAAACAGTTCTCATCATCTACTTAGCAGGAAAATTTCCTGGGCTGCAGTTACAGCAACCAAGTTGAAGTACAAAGAAAGATGTTCATCTGAAAATTAGAAAGACCTTATTTTTTCCCTTTTAATTGACATTTCATACCTTCTGTGGTGCAATGTATTTTGCAAAGTGCTTTGCACATGGTAATTAAGCCTCGTAACATCCCTCACCTCAGGAAGGACTGTCAGACACGCTGCCCAGAGAGAGAAATGCACATACACAAAAGAAACATCTTGCCTCTCATCTCACAGTATATGCCAGCAGCAGTAGTGAAACCCCAGGCATCCTAGTCCTCTAATACTTGAGCTTATCTCTCCCTGACACTTCCAAATAAAGGGGAAAACTCTTTTCTGCTTAGCAATGACAATCTGATTCAAATTCTGCTCTCCTACCAGCCAGCCCTGCAAGCAGGGAGGCTGAGAGCACAGAATGTGACTTTAGCTCCAGCCTAAATAGAGAGGAGCTGGCAATATATTGCTAAAAAAATCAGGCTGATGTAAAACCTGTTCTATGGGTAGAAAGACACTAGGTTAAATGGACATCACCAAAATCACAAGATCTCATCCCATTTGCTATGGGCCCAGTGGCATACTTTTGCATTGCTATGCTGCCTGTGCATTGTCTCTTTGCTTCTAGCCAGCACCTGCAAAAAACAAAACACCAAGTTGCACAAAATCGTGCAAGAGGTGCCAGTTACCCATCATTATAGCAACTCAAAAGGAGTCTGAAATTGTACACCTACTAATCAGACATTATACAACGTAACTACAGGCCATTATTTTAATGTTCTGTATGAGGAAAGAGGTATATATCTTTATTGTATATAACCAAAAAGATGGTTAATTATTCTTTCCTGAAGCTTCCAAGGGAATTAAAGCTGGGTAAACAGTAAAAAATAATACTAGCTGCCTGACTCCCAAATTTAAATGATGTTAAGTACAGATAATTTGTATTTTTTTTTGCCCATAAACCTTCACCTGAAGGCTTCCTGTCTCCGCAGAGTACAAGGTATGCCCATGTACTAAGACTGCACATAGGCCTTATGGAAAGGCTCAATTTCAGACACACCAAAAGGCCTCCTGTCCTCCATGCCGCAGAACTGAACTGCAAAAAGACAACAGATGCCTTCCCCACTCACTTGTGCTATGCTTAACCTTCAGAGTCTAAAATCACTAAAAGGCAGTATGGAGGTCCTATACACATGAGCAGCGCTAGACAGAGACCCAGCCCTTGGGAACCTTTTTCAAAGGGACTGCTCTCCACAAGGACACTTCCTGACAGCTTCCTACACACCTAATAGTAATCCAGGAAGCAAGACAGGACAAAGTCATGGTCCCCATATCTCTCCAAGAAGCTGAAGAAGTGGCACACAAAGATCTAAGAGGGTGCGTCCTACTTCACAGCCAAAGCTGAGCTCCTGGGAACTGCACCACAGCCAACACTTCTGGTGTATATGCTCTGCGAGCTGTTCCTGGAAAACAGTTATGGTCTGGAAAAGGTTAGTCCAGAGTATCCATCAAGATCTCTTTAAAAATGTGTAATTTTAGGAAGTATCAGCATCTGCTTCCAAGTTTTTAAAGAATGGGGGCAAGGGATACATTAACTGAGGGCATTTGTTTGCTGTGAAATCATTTATTTGGCTCTGTCAGGGTTTGCTTTTTTCAATGTGCCTCCTTTAAACAGTTCAGGGAATGGCACTTATTCTACACATGACTACATCTGCTTCCTGATGAACTGGTACCTCACTTCAGTTCGTGCTTATGTGTAATAAATATTCAGAGCTGAATTTGCTGGTATGGAGGGGTAAGGTCAATCACTGCCTTCATTCAAGGCCTGGAGCAACATCTCTCACTCTTGTCCTTAATGATATCACAGAGCTTGCACCTTTAAAAGACTTCTTATCAGCATCCGAAAAAAGAAATGCCTAGGAGGTTCCAAAAACTTATGTCTGAAGGCTTAAATAGGCTGATTTATGAGTCTGGGTCTCTTCCACTGTGGCTCAAAATAAATGTTTAGTTATGAGTTTGTTAAGGGCTGGCTGATCATTTCCTGCTTTGTCTGCTTCGCTAGAAGGAGCAGCCTTTGATCCTCTTCCAGAAGTACGGCCTGACAGGAATAATTTGAAATTCAAATTCCAATAGCACTAATACATCATTAAGCCCAAACACCTTTTTGTTAGATCATTTTAAAAAGGCCTGGGCCAGGAAAGGAAGATAACAGTTAAACAACACGGAATGAAAACACTTGAATCCCTAATGGAACATAGGAAGCCCTGTGCTTGCAGCACAGCAAGGTCAAGGAAAACGTCAGTTGTTACCTGACTTTAGCAGCCAACCTGGCTATCTCTGGGAAGGACAAGGCAAGGGAGACAAATGGCTTGTTATGAATCAACCAGATGCTTTAGACATTTTGACGGCACTAACCTGTTGTACTAGATGGCAGACCTGAGGTGTGTAATCAAAGCCTAAAGCAATCCAAATCTACCATAATCCAAGGTATTTTGCTTTGGATATGCTGGATGCACATGTGGGTCTTTGGGGAACACCTGAAGCTGACTTTTAAGAAGTACAGAAATGTCTTTGGAAATTGTTATGCTTACTGCTTATCATAGAGATGACCAGGCCAACATGTAGCCTCTAAAAAACAGAACCAAAATTAAGCAGGTATTCCTTTAGGAATCACTGGAAAAAGCTGCATCTCCCAACCAATTCAGGAACAAAACCCACAGCTGAAGTGATGCCAACAGAGCATATACAGTACAAAAAGATGAATCACCTGAAGGACAAAAGACTGCAGATAGAGGAGATGTGGAAAAGGCACAAGCACAAGAAAAGGTACACAGCAGGCTGGTATGGCTGTTGCTAACTTTTCCAAAGAGAAATCCTATAACTAAAATGAAAAAAAAAAAAAACACCTCTTTTTCTCTGAAAGCCAAGTTTCTGAGAAACAGAACTTGCTGATGCAAGATGATATTAGGGAAAAACCCTAAAAAATGCAGGACTGAAACAAGAATCTGTCTCCAGGGTGTACTACTGGCCAGGTACGTAACTGAAAGGGCCCAGTTCTGTGTACTCTGGAGCTCCCTTTGTTAATGACACTAGAGACAAAGGACTAGGTTAAAAAGAACACCTTTTTTTTTTCAGAAAGGGTCATTCATATGCTGCTAAAATACTACTAACCTTCAAAATGTTTTGTATTTTAGATGGTCTCTGTTACACAAATTTAGTGAAGATATTTTTCAGGGTCAGGTCCAGCCCGAGGTTGTTTAAGATTAACTAGTTGCTGTGTTGGGAAGAAACAAAGCCAGTAAGGGACTTGGGAAAGGAGGTACTGTTACCTGAAGGTGTCCCATGATAATATCCAAGCTATCGCAAACCTGCTATTCACCACCTGGGCTCTTCTATGGAGATAGGTGCAAAGGGAGAACACGCATTAGGGTGCAACTACCTGGGGTGAGCATACAGGGGAGGCCTGTGAAAAGTATTAGTGTGGCTGCTGCTCTGGAGAGCTGACTGTATAGCAAAGTTTGTCTTGTTCCATGTGGTTAAAGTATTTAAGGTGAAAAAGATCTCTAACCAATGACATTGTATTGCCACCAACAGCCACTGCAGCATCTGACATAGACTGACAGCTTGCGGAGCAAAGACACATTCCTTCAGCTCCCCTCCAGACAAAGAAGAAATGGTACCTGGGATCATGCTTTATGTATTTGCTAATAACAGGCAAGGAACTGTGCCATTTCCTGAAGCTGGGCTCACCTCTTTAGTGAAATGATTCCACAAACAAATATTCTCCCACGCAGAAATGTGGCACAACAAAAAAGAGAAGATTTACTCTTAGCCTACATCAACCTCAAATGAGATGAGATTTCCAGAGACACAGTTTTGTGAACTACCTTGCTCTCTGTCCCAAGATGCTCTCACTCGTATTTGCATACATGCACCATGTCATTTTCCCTCTAGCCCAAATGCATCTCGTTTGCAGGAGACAACTGCTAAGGTAGAACCCGTAGCGCATCCTTCCCACAGGGTCCTATTGATGCTTATAGAAAAATATCATAAAGAATGCAATCACACTAAGGAGGAGGCTTAAAGATGCTACTGTGCAGCTCCTGTGTCCCTGAAATGTGAACAGATGTTTCCATGAGCAGGTTTTGCCAGCCCACTCAGCCTGCAGAAATCTGCAGGGTCAAATGATGGAAGGGGCTTTCCCCCACTTTGAAAAATTTGGACTGCCGAAACTGTCTTATTAAGGAAATACAGTAAAAGTTAGAAAGCTGAGGAGGGGGGTGGGTAGCTATCTGCCTCTTTTCATGGTATCATGCCTGCTTATAAGTGAGAGACAAAAGGGAAATCTGTAAGTCCACAATATAAGGATGAGATACCGTCTTTGCCAAGTCCAGAGCAGAAAAAAAATAGGCAGAGACCCATGGCTGCTGAGGGCTCAGAGTGCTGATAAACAAAATATACTCTTCCAAAACAGGTTCAAAATGCGATTCCTGCTGAAATGCCAATCTTTCTCCACGTGGATAGCAGCTGCTTTTCAGCACATTCTCTCTAATGTTTCCTTCTCCTATGGCATGTGGGTGACTCCAAGCATTGGTCACTAACCCACATTCAGACAATTGCATTTATTCACCAACATGTTGTCTAAGCCTGCCTAGGAAATGCCTGTATGCACAGATAAAGACACTGCACATAATATTCATGAATATCCATACTTCATCCATGGATAAAGACCACTCCACTCCACTAAACTTACAGCAGGTTGGCTGTACAACTACAGACATAGCTGTATTTATAGTAGTTTTTTTTCAGAAACACTCAAAAAGAATCCAGGATATCATATGCTATAGTGGTGGGCCTGAGCCCACAGCAACTTCACCTGGGTTTTGATGCTCTCAGGGGACAGCTACAAAGATGAGAAAAGATTTTATGAGCTCCAGGATCCTCACCAAAACACTGATCAGTGCAAGACGCTAAAGAGTATGGTGCTCTCTCACACTTCATCTTATGAGACATGGAATCACAGGCAATCTTCAAAAGCAGACATATGAGAAAACATTTTCAACTGAAGAGCACACGTGAATAGGCTCACACATCAAGTGGAGTCCCAGCATCAAGATCAAGCCCCAGCATTACTTATCTGCTGTGTTTCAAGGCCCATGTTCTACTCTGGAAGTCTTTCTAATACATGGAGCTGTTAAAATGGCATCATAAATCTGTAAGCAAGCTTATCATTCCAGTTCCCCACATTTATTAAAAATGTTAGGCCAAAGAAGTAGACCAACAGTGAGACAGAGTGAGCTAATAGATTTGGAGACTAAAGCTCACTCCGGCTCACAGCAGTAGTCTAATATTCTTGGAATTCCCTCAATCCCCTCAAATCTCAGAGCATCCTTTGTTTTGTTTTTTGTTTTTTGGAAAAAACAAGTTCTCACTTGGATTTCCCTGGCTGCAACTGAAAATGCGACAACATGTAGTACTCCCCAAGGTGCTCCAGAGGAACTGGAAAAGCAGCAAAGAAATGGCAACATGAAATCAACAAGATGAGAATTATTCACACTAAATCATCTCCCTCCAGTTGTCACCCCCAACGTCCTGCTCCAGCAAAGCAGATTCAAAAACTGCACTGGAAACAAAGCCCTTCTTTTGTTCTCTAAAGACTAGAAGTTTTTTTATATTTAAATGAAAATCTGTCAAACTAATTCAGTGAATACGTAATGGTCTCATTTTGTACTCATTAGAGAACATCGTAATGGCCATAAATTTCTCTGACGGCGTGTGTATGTGTGAACATAAATGTCTGGTAACGTCTCATAAACTTCAGGCTGGACTACGTTCTTTGTCTTTAGGTTAGACCTTGTAAGACAAACAAAAGCCCCAGTATTGCTTAAATTAGATGCAAAGTGCTATGTTACAGCAATATTATAAGCATGGTTCTTGTGCACACAAACGAGGGGACTCGAGTGATGACTCCTACCGTGAACTTTGTGTCGGTCTGTAATGCCATCATTGTCTGAGATGATGTACAATTTTCTGCTTGAAGATCTATGGGCAATACAGCTGTTGCCGTGGATTGCTCTGAATATTCTGTCAGTATAACTTCAATGGGATGTGACATTCTCAGCATTTTTTCCTTTTTGATACCCAGAGATAAAAGGAAGAAAAAGAAATCAAATATGGACAAGCAGCATTGAAATAAATGCCTATGTATTTTATCTCATTTATGATTCACATTCTTTTTCACTTGTAGCAAAGAAACTTTCCTCATGTACTGCTGACAGAAAACCTTTGAAATAAAACTGGGTTGGAATTAAAACTGATGACAGTCAGAATAAAACACATGCAGGGGAAACCAAATCAGCATCAAAGACCATCTCATGCTACATGTTGAGGCTGAGGCAGAAAATATTCAAGCTCATTAAGGATTCTAAAGACCTGCTGAGTGTAGGTACAGCAACAACAGTAGATGAATTTTATAGAGGGAAATGGACTCCTGGGCAGAGATACAGACAGAGGATACAAACAGATCATTTTCCCATCCTAAACTTGAGGCAGAGAGTCTTTGTTTAACTACGGATGGTGGGTGAACTCTTGGATGGAACCAGGCTGCTAGAAAAAGACTAATGCAGACCTGGAGGTGATTGTCATTGTTCCCAGCATCTCCAGCTGGATCAACTAGGAATGACTTGGAAATTCTGGCCAGCCTTCATGTGGAATCACCATGACTTTTCCTGTCACAAAGGTTTTGTCTGCTAGGAGTGTTAAAAGTGCTGTTTTCTGAACCTCCTCTTCCAGCCACTGGCTGAAGCAAAAACTCAGACTCGGTGAATCAGTAGGATAGTTCAGTATTACATGATACCTTATGAAGCCAGGAATTAGGGAACATTTCTACAGAGGTCAGATGCAAGGAACAGGCAACTTCCACAGCCTCTCCCTTGAACCACTCAGCAGCTGTTCCCAGAACTAAGCAGATCAGAGACTTACAATTTTCTCAGGATTTAACAACTTTTGTGGCCAGCTCCTTGTGGTGTGAAGAAAGACAAACTGACAATGAGTTAGAACTCCCTCTTCAGCAGGGCCTTCAGTAGACAGCTACTCTTCTGCAGACATTTCTTCTCTCCAGTCTCAAACTTCAGTACTTTTCAGGGTGGAAGAGTGCAATGATGCAATGCCAAAGGAAATAATGCATTCTCATTCTCTCTCACACATACACACATCCCATCCCAAAGAAGTTATTTTAACACAATGATGCATGTTGCTGTACTATTGTTAAAAGATGGATTTCTTGTGGAGCAGCCTCTCCCAAAACTGAGATGGAGGGGTGTTCTCTTGATCCTGTGGGCTAGATTTTCAGGGGTAACGTGGCGCCAAGAGATCTTTACAGGTAACGTGCACAGGAGCAAGTGATCTTGACAGGAAGGAGAAACCTCTGCCCTTGTATTATGTTGAGGTATCATGCTCCAACTGCGCAAAAGCATAAACAGGCTCCCAAAATCACATGAGCAGGGTAAAAGCCATTGACTTGTCACGATTAGTACATGAAGAATTTTGCCTTACAGGCTTTGAACCATGAGAGGTAGAAAATTGAAAAGCAGATAGCTTCACAAATCTCCTGGGTCAGAAGCTGCAGCTTTGAAGGAAGAACTGTACATCACATAAATGGCAAGAACATCCTGCTTCAGTAAAGAACCTAGTCCGTATTTCTGGTTTTATTTTAAAATGTCCTTCAGAATGCTGCAAAGCACAAAACCCTGTAATAAACACTGAAGAGAAAATGGATTGAACCTTAACAGTGCCCAGTCACCAACAACCTTCCTTTACTGATCCCACTGCCCAAAAATAAACCAACCCAAACTCATTTCTTTTCATTTGGCAGTGTAGGAGCATCTATGCATGGATGAGGGATCTTTATTCTACATTATGACCACTTTCAAGTAGACAATACAGCAAACCAAAGAAACCAAAGAAAGGTAGAGCTTGATGCTAAGGTACAGTTAAATTAAGTAAGATGTTGCATCTACTCAGTGCAGCTTGTAACATCTTTCATAGCTTGCTCTTGTTCTTTGCTTTTTCCACCTAGGCCAGATGTACTGACAACCTCATGTCTGTAGCTCAAACTGGCAACTAACTTAGTTCATGGTCCCCAGCTGCTGAAAAAGAGTTCCTGGGGAGGAAGAAGAAACTAAGGATGGAGGCAGAACTTCAGAGCCCATAAAAATATCCACTCACTGAAGAAATAAGCATGACCGAAGACACCAAGTGCTTGATTTTAAGTGTTGTTTTCTGCACCTTACTCCCCTAGTTCTTCTGCAGGTCATTTACTGGAAGGGAAGGATGTAAGAGCATGGTTATGACTGAGTAAGCTCCTGATTAAAGTTAAAGCCCAAATCTCTTGTTGCAAAAGCATTCCCATTTTCCCTGAGTAATATAAAAAGTAGAAGAAAAACATATGAGGAGGTGAAAGGCTAATGGCTCCTGAAAATGGTTTGGTGGTGATAGGGCTGAGATTATTTCTTTGAACAATGTTTCTCTCATTAAAAGCAGGTAGGTATCAGATTTTAATGACTTGTTTTTTTCCCATCTCAGTAAGACAAGAAAGACTTTGCTCCCCTGTTCTCCATAGCCACCCTGCAGAAGAAATACTTTACCTGCTTTCTTATCAGGGTTAAATGATACCTGCACTTGAAAGCAGAATTTTTACCCTTTTCTACAAGCTTAGGCAAACACACCTAGTTCTCAGAGAGCTGACAGAAAGGCAAATCACCTACTGCAAACTGACAGCTGTCAAGGGATAATAAATATCTGAAATAGGGAAAGTTTCATCCCTCCCTGTACCTATCAGCTTTCAATGAAATTGTATCCTCCTTCCTGTGATCAAGCCACTAGAGCTGTGCTTATAGCTTCAAACAACCTTTAGTGCTGGTGAGGGGATGTCTCTGCTGTTTTTCATTCCCTCTCTCCTCTTGCAAGACATCTCTTTGCAAAGGGCATGCAACATCTGAGGGATTTGTTTCAGTTCAGCAGCTCCCTAACTCCCTCTTTTCTATGGGGGCTTCTCTGAAGTTTTCTGTATTTATCTCAGGCTGTTAGGCATAGAAACAGCGAATAAATCAATGTAGTGTTTGGAAAAAAAGAGACCTGACTTCTGATTCTCTTGAAACTCTCACATGAAATTACATCTAATTCCTTGTATTAAAGGAATTAAAACACTTGCTTAAAATAATCCACTTTGCTGAATCACAGCTAGAGGCTGAGCAATTTGCAGGAATGAAGCCACAGTCACTTGACAGCAAGAAAGAAGGGTAAGGTGTGGGGAGAACAGAAATCTGCATTTCAGGAGTGAATTTCCAGGGGAAGGGAAGGAGTAAAACCACTCACACAGACACAGACACAGCCAGCCAGCTCCTGCTGCCTAAATAAAGGCTCTTTCAGCATTAACCCTTCCAAGCAGCACACCAGCTATACACTGCTGTCTTTAGGAGACAGAGCTCTTCTGTGGCAAAATCTTCCCTGGCACTAAAGTGATCCCAGAGATGCTGGGAACCTGGTCCCACCACTTCCCTATGCAGCAAAGCCTCTTAGCTAGAAGAGAAGTGCTTTGGGGCCTGAGGAAAGTGACAGGCACAACAAATCAATGCATTTGGGTTATCTACAGTTTTAACCTTGGCTTCTGTAATAATAAGGCAGAAATGGTCTCTATTTTACCATTAAGGGGAATGGGGTGGCTGCACATCCACTGTAGACTTTACTGAGTGTACCTCATGGCAGATACACATCCACTACTAATTTGAATAGAATGAGATTTTAGCAATTCACAATACATTACACACCTCAGTTTGTGTTCCTAGAATGTCACAGCTCCAAAAGGAAAATGTCTCCCCAAACCAAATACAAGCTGAGCTCTAAAGGACCCTTTTATCCCTTAGCACGAATCGCTCTGTAGCAGGAATCCGAGCCCCTTTCCTACTTATTCATGAGTATGCATATGCAGAAGCAGGGAAGAGGAGAAGGAAGAATTTCTTTATGGAGAAAAAAAAAAAAGCAGCAGCCCCATTCCTGAGGCACTGTTGCTAGGGGCCTGCGGGGTTCACAACAGATGGCAGGAGAGCCATCCCTATGCCTGGCTCTGAAGCTGTCCACTCAAGCATACCATTCGCATTCCCCACATACCTCTGGCCCCTCGCTTCAGCACAGGCTGGCTGCTCCCCTCAACACCCCGCAGACCTCATCCTGTAACAGCCCTCTAAGGACTGATCCAGACCAGGGCTGAGCGTTGTCCTTCTCCCTGGATGGAGCAGGTAGCAGCCTTCAGGATCACGGCTTGAGGTGAGGAAGGCTGGCCTGATGCAGAGCCATCCTCTTTGCTGCAGAGGACATTGTCACATCCAAACCACTTGAGGGGAGAACAGTTCAGAGCCACGGTCACTGCCAGAAAGGATTCACTGTCTAACAAGTATTATTAACAGCTAAAAAGTGTGAGAGAAAATGTGCAGAGGGAAAACAACTTAAAGATGGATTAAGTACCAGGTGGGAAAAAGCATGATTTAAACAGTTGAGATATCCAGATGCATAGGAAAGAGACATCAGAAGCAGCAGCAATGGGCTCCAGGTACAGCATTCTGCCTTGCTACTTCACCTAGTCTAGCAGAGAGGATTACCTGGAAGAGCCTCCCAGATATACAAGCCCCAGTTGAGAAGTGCCCATTGCTGTGAAGTTCATGCTCTCAGCCTTCCCCTCCGTGCACTGAAAATTCCTGCCTGAGAGGCGAAGTGCCAGGCACAGCCAGGCTAAAGAAAAGTCAACCCACCATCACTCCTGCACTCACTTTTGTCACTTCAATCCTACTGTTCTGGTCTCCTAAACCCAAACAACAGACGCGTTACTTCAGATTCTGAAGGAATTTGAATGTGATTTGCCTGTTGCTTGCTGATCCCACATAAGAGGGCTCTTTGGGGCTCATTTGCATCTGGTTGCTGGAGTCACTGGTTTGTTCATCTTTTTTTTTGTGTGTGTGGGGGTTGCAACAAGGATGGAGACAAAGCAACAGATGCTGCAGACTAATGATGATGAGGAACAGTGCTGGACGTGTGCAGCTGGCCACTTGCACTCCTGAATCTTTGCAAATAAGGATTTCCAGTCTTCCTGAGGATCATAATAGTCACTAAGGTTGTCAGGAGGAGCTGTTTGAGAAGCATCTAATTGACTTGCAGCAATGGACATCTGATTCAAAGCAATAGTGGTTCCCAGAAACCCCTTTATTAAATCTGAATAATGATCTCACCAAAGCACGTGAATGTTTCTTGAGTCATTGTTAAGAAAAGGAGTCATGCTGCAGGGCTGCTCCGAGACAGCCTGGGAAATGGCCTTGCTGCTCTGCAGCAGGTTCAGCCAAAATCTTTCACCACTCTCCTTTACAGTTCTGACACTCCTAAATGTTGTCCATCCAAAGTTAAGTTATTTTCTGGCTCGTTTTCCCCCTGATGCAGACAAAGAGCAAGCATTAAATTTGAGAAAAAGAGTGTGACTTCTGCTAAAAGTCAGTTTGTGCCACTGCATGTGCAGCCTTTTCTGTGCAGGCATGCAGGAAATTTTCCTCCCTCTCACACACACAATGGTTTAGATTTGGTATTTATGAGCTTAAGATAGAAATAAAGGAGGAATGAAGTTTCCAGGTGGCTCTTTCTTTCTTTAATCTTTCCTATGTTTCTCTTCCCTAACCCCCTTTCCCCCCCCCCCCCCTCCCCACTTTTCTATCAGTCTTTAATCAAATTCCTGCTGTTACTTTTATTGAACAAAGGAGATGCTGGCATAGCCCTGGAGTGCCTATGCACATGGGCTGCCCTGTAACAGCCAAGTTGCTACCATTTATTGTTAAATGGTCACCGCAGGCTGTCATTTCTAAAAAAGAAGAAAGAAATGTCCAGGATTTGGCAACTGACATAAATGTTAATATCTGGTATTTCTTCAGCCAACTTGGGTTTCTATGAGGTATCGTCTTTAACTCTTTGAAGGCTTCAGAAAGACTTGTCTTCCAGAGATTATAAAACAGACCAGAGAAAATAGGAACATCACTCTTTGATGATTTTTTTCAGTTCACTCAAAGGATGCAATCTCTTTAATTCAGGCATCCCTTCAAATTTCAGATACTGTATACATCGCCTTTCTACATACTGAATACCACAGGGCACTGAACCACTCTGCTCAAATTGTTCCCAGGAACAGAGAAGAAATATATGTCTGCTCATAATCAACCTCATATGAAAACCATAGGAGATGCCAAATCACTCAAGCAGGTGGAGGACTAGGACCCAAGTTAGTCCCTTGCGCATACATGACTGTCCATGCTATGCTGACAGTCCACATTTATAGTTGAATGCTTTGCTGCAATATTGCTTGCCTGCAGTCTGTCAGCAGAGAGTCGCATCCTTTGCAGAGCTCCCTGCAACCTCACAATGTGTGCACAAGGGTCCTCCAGTGAAGGGCAAGAGGTTCTGTACATCTCTAGCCTGGGAACATGCCCATCCATGCAGGCATCAGGACATGCCTCAGGGTGATGGGATCTGTTCTGTAAAACAGCGTCTCCCCATGTCCTGTGGATCCATCGCATCCACTGCCTCGGGAGACTCCAGGGCTGCTCATATGCTGACTGGTTTTTTGCTTGATGGCAGGTACTTTAGGAAAAGTGGGCTCCTGAGAGAAAGCAGGAAAATCGACACCTTCACCATGCACAGGTCCTTTTCAGATGGGATAGCTGGCTTGTGAGCAGCCAGTGGGGTGCTCCAAGGACAGAAGCTAAAAGCACATGAACAGTTTCTCCCTGGCCAAATGCTTCTTTGAATTTTGTTTCAAAGAGCTGAGTCAGGCAAGGCAAAAGGAGTAAACTTAGGGGCCATTTAAAGTGACTGGGAATTTGCTGCTGAAAACAGTTCTAGTTGTATTGTCAAAATAATAGAACCATAAAATCCCGGATTGTTTTGGGTTTGAAGGGATGTTAAAACTCATTCAGTTCCAACCCCCTGTCATGGGCAGGGACACCTTCCACTACACCAGGCTGCTTTAAGCCCTGTCCAACCTGTCCTTGAACACTGCAAGGGATGGGGCAGCTACAGCTTCTCTGGGCACCCTGTGCCAGTGCCTCAGCACCCTCACTACCCTCACAGTGCCTCACTACCCTCATCTCAGTCTTCCTTCTGTCAGTTTAAAGCCATTCCCTCTTGTCCTGTCACTACAGGCCCTTGGTCAAAAGCTCTTCTCCAGCTTTTTTCGCTGGCCTCTTCAGGCACTGGAAGCTACTTAAAGGTCTCTCCAGAGCCTTCAGAATCTCCCTGCTCTTCAAATGTTGGAATGAGTGCATATTTTGTAAGGTAATGTGCTGCATCCACAAGTTGCAGCTGCATCTATGCTTAAGAACAGGCTCTTCCAAGCTGCTTTTCTTCAGCAGATAATCTACAGCCAAAACCCACTCCATCTTACAGGGGGACACAGGCCCCCATATTCCACTAGCACCATTTCAACATGCTTTCACCCACGCTGCCAACTTTCACTGAACAACTGGATAACCACACTGTAGAAAAAAACCCACAATTTCAGCCCAAGCACACAGCTAAAGGTTTGGCTGATATTCACAAAAAAAAAAAGAACCCAACCAAAGAAACCAACAAACCTGAAGTTAAAGATTTCCTAATAGCAGTGAAGCAGGTAATGAGCTTAAAGATCATCTAATGGATTTACTGAAGGAGTTAGTGTCTCAGGAAATAATCAAAATCAAAGTTCAATGAACTTTATGAGTCACAACCAATCTAAAAGGGTGTATAGGTATGCAGAATATACAACAGGTGTTTGGTTACTTCAAATTTGTACAGGCCCATAGTAGACCTGATTGCCATCTCCTAGGATGAGCCTCTTTCACATTCTCTTTCTGCTACCTGTAATGTTACTGTATTAAACAAGAATATACCTCAGATTAAACATTTACACAAAGCGCTGGCCTGGTTTGACACTCACTTTAAACAATTCTCAACCTATTTTGGTGAAGGCCAAAAAAAGTGCCATGAGCAGACTCTTACGGACTATAAAACTAAAAATCACCTGCCACGTCACAGTGTGTATTTTGAGTCAGACCCTCTGCTCATGAGACTCCATGTCCCAAGTTCATTATTAGTAACCTTTGAGGAAGGGAATGGCCTTAAACGTGCTGTACAGCTCAGCAGCTCTCCAAAGCCCACTGCTCCTGTAAGCTTTTGGCACTCTTCTAGCCTAAAGCCCAAGAGATTTGCTTACACTGCCCAACAGCTTCGGGCTCTGGCTCCCTGGGCGCTGTGAGCTTGCTTCCGATAGCAGCTGAACCCTGCCACAGCACTGCCTGAACACTCACTGGCTGTGAAGTTTAGGATGCTCATGATGTTCAGGAGTCCTTCAGACTCCTGTCTTCCTTCTCCCTGCCACAAGATCCTGCTGCCTCCACAGGCACAAAGCCCTGCCCGCCTTGCTTTGCTGTAGCTGCTGAGGCTGCTTACCTTCAGAGGCACCAGGCCAAGGCTCAGGTATTCCCATCCCTGGGACGGAGGCAGCCTGCCAGTTTGATGAGTGCAGTCCTCGGAGGAGGGAATGGCACTACTGCCCTGGGAAGTGGAGAATCGGGAGCATAGCAAATGAGGAAACAAGTTGCTGATACAGGTGCTGCGCACTGAACCACCTCAGAACTAACCCCAACAGCAAAAAGCAGGAGGTTTGCCCAGCTCAGATTACTGCCCTCCTACCAAGCAGTCGTCAGCAGGCCTGATAGACAGGAGCAGCGACCGAGGGAAATTGCTGAGTGAAAGTGCCAGTCAGCTCTGCCCTGACTCCCTGTAGGCTGGGGGTTGACCTCCTCTTACAATTAACACTGGGCTTTGGAGGAGAGAGAGGAAAAGAAACTATACCCAATAAAGAGCTGTTTTCTGCCAGCAAGGAATGATGCAGCGTTTGTCTCAAAATTCACAGCTCCAATTTAATTTGAAGATTGTAATTGGAGGTAAGGATGGGGGATAAAAACCTTCTGCCAACTGTGGGCTCTGTGGGTAACACTGTCTCTTCTTGTCTGCCAAAGCACCCAGCCTGAGCTCCAGCAGAGGACGAGGCTGAGGGCACACGGTTCTCTATGAAGTCCATGGAAACAGCACAGAAAAGTAGGTGGCCCTCAACACACTGGTCCCCATCCTGATACAGAGGATGTCAGCCTGATGCATCCAGGGAAGTCAGTTACTCTTTACCCAGCCAAGCTGTCTTGGCATCCAGGAGAATGCTGAAAACATTTATTAAATACATGTTACATCGATTAATATGTCTTCTCTATGGGGAGCAAATGTGTCTTTTCGGGCCAGGAGTAATGCCACATAAAACCAGCTATCAGCAGAAGGAGCCAACGTCAGTGCCCCAGGCCAAGCACAGAAGACTAACAGGTAGCTCTGAGCTGAGTTAACTGTCTCTTTTCACCTGCTGAAAGATGTGGTTTTTAACCAATAGCTCAGATTTTAATTAGCAGAGGCACTTTTTAATAGGAAAAAAAAAAGTTATGATGTACTTCTGCAGGTATAACCCACATTAAAATGTTTTACATGCAGGTACCGAAGATCAGCCCTGTTTCCCTTCCAATACCAAAGTCAAAGCAGGCAGTCTGACAAAGAAATGGGTATTGGAAAAGAAAATAATTCCATATTACAGAGCTATTGGCATAGCCAGGTTTCACTGATTGGGTACATACAGGTGAATACTCTGCAATTATAAGAGGGAGTTAGGCTGCTCTTTGCTAAAGCAAGAACATTTATGCATATAAAAGGCCAATTGAAGCTGTCTGTGCAGTTTCTGCTCTTCATTATTCTTTTGACTGAAATATTCCATTTATCCAGCCACAAAGGAGAAACTGTATGACCCACACAAGTCCATTCGTGAAGAAATGGAAAGTAGTTACAGTGACCACTACACCCTAACATCTGTTTTACAGAAGGAAATCCAGGCAAACTCAATTCGTGTCATAGAATCACAGACTGCTTTGGATTAGAAGGAACCTGAAAGTTCATTTACTTCCAACCCCTGCCATGGGCACAGGCAGGGACACTTTCCACTAGATCAGGTAGTATCAGTAGGATTACATTAAAGTTCATTAGTCTTTCCTGACACCATCTCCCTCCCAGGGAAAACTTTGGGTCAAGCAAGAAAAGCATGGAAAGGCTTTTCAGAAACTGGGTAACTAGTGTAGCTGAGCAAAATAAATATACAACCCAGCTACCACATAACAAGTGTCTTACAAATCAATTTTTATAATCAGCTCTTGAATTTAGAGCCTGTAAAAGTCCAGGTATTTGCCCTATTAACAAAATGCCAGCCTAGAGACAATCACAGGTAGAGAAGTGAGGCACAGATCAGTCAGAGAGCACATGCTTGTTTGTTCAAATCTTCATACTATTGTGATCTGATCCAACTCCAAATTAAATTCTCAGGAAATTCCAAAAGCAGGAGGTTCATATCCTAAGAAGCACTTTGTACAGCACTGGCAGAGATTTCCCAGCTTTTCCAGTGTCACTTTCTGATAAATCAAACCCCAGCTTGATCATTGCCTGAAGAAGGCAAACTAATCCAAATGCACTTGGTGAAAGCAGCAGCTAATGCAGAGTGGCAGTGGCCCAAAATTGCTGTGTTTCTAACTCAGCTTCAGGTGAGGGGTCAGTCTCTAATGTCCCATATGGGATAACACGGTATAGAGGCTGTCATTTTTGGTTTTCCATGGCATTTTCCAACTTTCCCCATCAGTGGACTAAATCTTTTTGTCAAAAACTGTATCTAGATCTTCTTCATCTTTACTATCTACTGTGGAAAATTCCCTAAAAGCCTGGCAGTCCTAACCTGCAGCTAGTTAAATCGCAGATAGTAAGGCTGTTGCCAGTGACGTCAAAATGAAATTCAGTTCACCTCTTAGCTGTCTCCCCCTTGTTTAGCATTGACGCTTCCTAGAAATAGGAACTGCACAGAAAACTCCTCTAATGAAAATCCCGATGCTTGAGATGTTTAGACTGATGAGCTTCACCCAGAAAGGACATTTTAAAGCCTTTACCTACCTGGGAACAGGCTGTTCAGAACTCAGGAATAGTGTACAAACAATGGGCTAGGACCTGATGAGCTGTGGCTGGTTGCACACCTTTGCATCAGCTGAGGAGATGTCTCCTCATATGAGACTCCAACCGGAGGCTGATTTTACTAGTGCTAAAGATGAACTTTGAAAAGCCCCCCCCAGTCCCAAAATCTCACACAACAGAGACTCTGCTCCGCTCTGGTGAGAACCCCCCCTGCAGTCCTGTTTCCAGCTCTGGGTTCCCCAACGCAAGAGGAATGTGGAGCTGTTGGAGTGAATACAGAGGAGTCCGTGAAGATGCTCTGAGAGCTGGAGCTCTTCTATTATGGACACAAAGCTGGGCTTGTCCAGCCTGGGGAAGAGAAGGCTTCAGAGAGATCTTAGAGCAGCTTCCTCATGGGTTCAAGAAGAAATCTTGAGGGAGATCTTTTGCAGGGCATGGAGTAACAGGATGAGAGGGAATGGGTTCAAACTGAAACAGGGGGGTTTGAAATGAGATCTCAGGAAGAAGTTCTTCCCTGTGAGACTGCTGAGGCCCTGGCACAGGTTGGCCAGAGAACTGGTGGCTGCCCTGTCCCTGGCAGTGTTCAGGTCCCGGCTGGATGGGCCTTGGAACAATCTGCTCTAGTGGAACGTGCCCCTGCCCATGGCAGGGGGATGGAACTGGGTGAGCTTTAAGGTTCCTTCCAACCCAAACCAGCCTGTGCTTCTATGATCGTGATACCTGGCAGCTAGGGATCTGAGAAATAAGGTGACATGAACAAAGGCACACTGGAAAGCTATGGAGGAGTTCACAACTGAACATATAACAGCACTAGTCACAAAACCACTCTATCCGCCCTCTACCAGGGTAAGGCCAGCTTTGCCCTCTTGAGCTGTCAATCTGAAAACTTCCATGTGCATGTCCTTTCTCCCATTCCCCAGCTCATCACCCCTGAACAAATAATAACCACGCCACAGCACAGCTCTTTGGAATCATGCTCCTGCGCTGCTACAGAGCGCGGTGGGAGCCAATGCCTATTCTAATTAATTTCATTAACAAAACTTGGATTTATTCAATGCAATTTTTTGCCATGCCATCAAATTCACCACAAAATTACATTAGTGCCATAAGAGGAAAGGATTAGTCCACAGAGTTCTTTGAAGAATTGTGTTGGCACTTGGCTTTTTGTAAAAATGCCAACTGCCTCCCCTCTCTCTAGGAATAGCCCATTTTCTCCTGGTCAGTGAGGGAAATCAGAGCTCAGTGAGGGTCTAAGCCTAAGCTTTTCTGAGTCTGTGGGAATCTTCCACCAATTTCCATGGGCTTGACTAGGCCCTGAGACTCAGTTGGCAATCGTACTGACATCTTCCTCCCACACTTCAACACTTCGATAGGGTCTAAAATCTGTTACAGATATCCCTGCATGAACCCACAGTCTGCTCAGCTTCTGAATTAGCTGGTCTCAGAATTACAGCATACTTCCCCTAGCATCTTCCCCAGGTCTTGTTGTTGAGGCAAGGGGGCCCAGACACAGGGATGTGTCAAGAGAATAATGTATGAATAACGCAAGTGACACAGAATCTGTAGGGAAGCATGAAAACGAACACACAGATTATGGTTACAGCCAAGGATAAGCTTAATCCTTTCTTTTTGTACAGTTTTTAGCACAACAGGGAAAATGAGGATAATGTTTTCTATCCCCACTCCTCCTTTATTTGGCTTGTATTTTTAGCTAAAGTCTCTTTGAGATGGAAAACAACTGAAGGAACTGCTGAGCTTGGGGCAGACAAAACCCACCAACCACTAACACTGAAAACAGAAAATCAACTGCCTTGAATACTGATCTTTGTTATATGTATCTCTACTTACACCTCACTACAGAGCTGTCCCTGAAAGAGATGATACAGTCAAATGTTCTTCACTTTCCTTAAAGCATACTATGAGAACTGGGCGAACAGACACCCCTGGGACACGTAAAGACATTAATAAAGCTTCAGTTCGTAAGTATCAGGAGCAGTGTCAGCCACATAGTTTAATTGCAGCATCTTATCAAAAGATCACAGAATGGTTTGGGACCATCAAAGGTCATCTAGGCCAGCCCCCCTGCAATGATGGCCGGTACTAAGCCCAAAGCATCAGATCTCCATTCAAACTGCTGCTGATGAGCATGAGCAGAGGATTCATACATGTTGTGTGTCTTGGAGGTGTACAGATTTGCGGTAAAGCATGGCTCCTTTGAGATACGTACTTCATGCCATCTCACTGGTTCTGTAATGCAAGTGTCACCATCAGAGCCCCTCACATCCCAGGTCAGAAACTATGTGCTGGCCTGAACCCTAAGAATAACACCCCAGAAGAGCTCCGCAGGACTCCTGGATTTCAGTATGGGCAGAGCACCAACCTCTGTAGAAAAGTTCTAATTGCTGTTCCACTAGCAAATTTTAATAGTGTTTTGTACTCGTTAACCAAGGCTGATGCTGGATCCAAGAGTTTAAAGAATCAAAGGACCAAATTCTGGCCTGAGGAAATGAACTCTATTCGAGTCAGTAGAGCTGCTTTATAGCACCAAGAACAGGGACCAAAGCACGCATGTCAGGATCACTTCACAAGACCTGTTGTCATGACTTTATCTTTTCACCTCTGCCTTCCCTGCACTAGCCAATGGTGAATGCCACAGCAACTCTAAGTAATGGCTTGTAGGAGGCCTTAGTTCAAGCAGTGCTTGCGTTAGAAAGAGAGTCTGAGAGTTATTGTCCCCATGACTGTAGTTCCCTTCGAGCATGATATTCGCAGAACAGCTACATTTGCCACCATGCCTCAGTGATCTAATTGGTGCTGTTACCAACATGTTGAATGTAAAACTATGTAAACAGTGTGACAGTATGACAGCCATTCCTGCTTACTGACCTGTGGAAAAGACTATTTTTGGCAACTGCTGTAGGCCACTGTGGTCACTGTAAAGCAGACCAGGCAATGCCCACATTTTGAACCTTATCCTCAGCTGATGCAAGCATGCACAGCACAATTAGATTGAAGTGATACCACTGAAAAGGCCTCAGTCTTTTTTTAACTGCACCCAACTCTGCTTAAGTACTGAAGTTGGAGAGGAAGTGACAGAAAATAACAAACTGGAAAAAAATAATCTACCTTTCACAATTTAACAGCTAAGCCTATTTCTGTGGCTTGTAGCTTTCAAACACTCCGTCTGGTTAAAGATCAACTATCTAAGGTAGCTTGCTGAGGACAGTAAGCAAAGTTCCCACTACAAAATTAAATCACAGAATCACAGACTGGTTTGGGTTGGAAGGAATCTTAAAACTCATTCAGTTCCAATGCCCTGCCATGGGCAGGGACACCTTCCACTAGACCAGGCTGTTCCAAGCCCTGTCCAGCTTGGCCTTGAACACCAGTGAGTGATACTTGCTTGTCCTTCTCTGTTGCACAGTGCTATCTTGTCTCTCTTGTGATCATTTGAAAGGTTGTTTCCCTCCCTCATTCTGTTTAATTGCGGCAATTTGATCTGGCTAGCGGGACGCTCAAGCAGCAGTACACTTTTTGCCTGATTGCTCAGCTATGAAATATATCAGAAAGAAATTAATGTGCTATTTTCTGAGCCAGCAGAGGAAAATGTTCTGAAAAGCCCTATATTAAAAGGTGAGGAAGGAGAAAACAGGTAATTTAGTTGTACAATTCTAAATGTTTTAATAACCAGATGTCATAAAAAGGATTAGAAGAGACCACCAAACTAAATTCACCTTGCCAGCAAGGCATGCAATGCAGGAAATCATAACTCAGCTTACCAGGAACTGGAAGGTGTACCTTAGGTACACTCAATAAAATATTCAGTTTCCTGAGATGCAGAGAAGCTTTCACTTTGCCTTATTCTGGCTTCAGCACAATGAAGTGTGAAGTACCCACAAGCTTCTTCACAGTACACCAGTTGCAGACCTGAGGCCTGCAGGAATGAACATATGTCTGGGCCTGTTGTCCTGGAAATGAATGGGCAAAACAGGCCCAGTGATGTAGCAAGGAATGGCCAGAAAGAAAGGAACTGGCTTTAGGAACAGCCTTTTAAACAAGTGGGATATGAGCAGCCCTGTTAAAGAAGCAGATTAAGGTTAATGTTTGAACACTGCCATTGGAGACCCTCGAGCTGAGGAGGAGACAAATAAAATGCTGGTAAAGAGCATCAGTGAAAAATCCTTTAACAGTTGTCTCCCAAATAAGAATCGTCTGAGGAAACGGGCACAGTATTTACTTATCACTACAGCTCATTCAGTCATCCTCTGCCTCTGCCCTACTGTAAATCTATAAGCAAGGAAGCAAAAAATTCACATGTCTGTCCCACTGCAAGTTCCTTCCTCATGTCAGCAGGATGTTTGCCCAGGAGTGAAAGGTAGACTGTGATTCTTATAATAACTTCTCTGGTACTGGTTATTTATTTGTAACCATTCATATCTATTAAAATTAACTATTCTTGTCAAATAAATAGGTAATTTTTCTCATGTATTTATTTCAGTGTTTCTTCTGATACTGAATTTCCTCTGATTTTCCCTTCCTGTTCCCTTTTTTGAAATTATTCCCACTCTTCTCTTCTGTTAAACCGATCAACAGGCTGATGAATAACACATCAGTTCTGAGCTTTGCAAATGGCATTCCAAGGGAAATGACGCATCATTGCCTCAGCCTGTCTACAGGCCCAACAAGGTGTTGTAACATCCATTTTTGCTTAGTGGCACAAGTAAAGGCTAGCTCTGCTGCCACTGATACTAAAAGCTTACCTTTGTCCTGAAATAAAAACCAAGATTAAGTAGTAACCTGAGTATGCTACGTGGACTACACATGTGTATGGAGTGGGTTGAATGTATTCTGTTGCTCCTCTGATGGTCTTGCTACAATACATCTGAATAAAACCCATCTGTGCTTTCTGTTCATCACATAACATTGCTACATAGAGCTCCTGGGTTTTTATTTTGAAAAACAACCAACCAAACCTTCAAAAACATGATGACCTTGAATATGCTTTGGAAAGAACCAAGCCACATCCACCAAGCAGACTTTGCTATTGTTTGCATATGACTTTTAAGGGGTAAAGTCCCTGTCAGTCTGAGTTTGTGTCACTCCCTAAACAAGAGCTCTCATGATACTGAAGTCACAGACTAAAAATTCAGGTCACAAGCGACTGGTCAAGGAGTTTTCAGTTGCTGGTATTTGCAGTAAGCAACCTTAATCCACTTCAACTAAAACATTACAGAAAATATACAAAAAACTAGCATCTCAAGCACTTCAAAAATTATTTCTTTTCAGATGATATAGTACTGCAAAACATCATCTTCTTGGCCGCACAACAAAAACTAATCCCAAGTGTGAGGCATGCTAGTGCTTCCTTTACCTATCTTAATGGTTAAACTCATTATGTCTGGGGGAAAGATAATCTGCACATCCTGTAGCTTTACCTTAAGCCTGGCTTGCAAACCTGTGTTTGTTCACATTTCATCACAGAGGTATGCTGCCTGCCCTAACTCAGGTGAAGGCGCCACATGGATCAGGTTCTCGCTGAGCTGCTTCCCTTAACTTGTTTCTTTTGCATCTTGCCTCATTTGATTTCATATTATTGGAAGCTTTTATTTAATGCAGAAGCTCACTTTTCCCTTGCTGCTTTCCTCTTTCTCACCATTCTTCTCTGGGATCCTTCTTTTATCCCCTCTCATACACTTTTCCTCTAGCACTGGGGACAAAAATCTTTGTCTTCTACCTTGTCTGGAGGCCACCTTTGATGATATGGAGAGAATTCAGAGCAGTTTATAACCCATTGCCCAGAAAGCAGTCAGGACCTCACCTCTCTGTTCTTTTGCTACTTTCATGCCAGAACTGGCAGAGTCAGCTGGGACTGTGTCCAGTTACCTGAACTGAAGGCTGGGCTTTTAGCTCCTAATTGCAATTTTCCAGTTCAAAGTTTATGGTTCATCACTGAGCTTTAAACATGCATAAAGGGCTTAAAGTACCTTAGCAAGTATGTGAATGTAACACTTCTTAAAGTTAAGATGCTTGATCTTTCTCGTAGTGACAAAATGAAATCATGAAAGGCTCTGAAAAAAATTTTCCTCAAACTCACTGTAGCATTCCAAATGAAGAAAACATCAAATGCTCTTGCATACTCATTAAAAAGGAGAAGAAAAGGTGAAAGGGTCTTGGGAACTTCAAAATAGTGGAGAGAGAAACTATTACATTACACTGTGAAGTGTAATTTTGGAACATAAAAGGCTGCTGTCTGTTGGTTTTTGCAGTGGTGGATCACCTCCTCTTTCAATAACCCATTAACCGTAACAAGAACAATGTGATGGATGCCCATTGGGAATGATCTGCCTCTCACAGTTGCTTCTGCATGTGAAAAACTAGTGAAGGAAAGCGAAATGTTGCTTGTGTTCTCTTTCAGCTTGAAGAAAGAGGCCTCAAAGATATCTAAGGCTCTGTTATTCAGGGGCCTCCTAAGGAAATATTAGGAAGTGCCTGGCTGTGACGCTGCTGACCCTGAGTATATCACTCCCCTATGTATAAACACATCTATGCATATATACATGTATTCATATCTGTGCATCTGTGCACTTATATTTATGTGTGTGTGCATACATATCCAGGCAGAGAGATTGCATATTGGATCCAGGTGTCTTGTTTAAGACACAAGGAACCAACCTTCCCAATGTACTTTTCACAGTTTGTAGGCTGTTAAAGGCAGCACGGGCAGGGTTCAGTCTCCACCAGAGAAAAACCACTAATGAAAATATCAAAGTGAAGTGGAGAGGAGGTCTGGGATGAAACACCTGCAATGGGACTCCGGGCTTTGTTTGTCTACCCTTTTCTCTTTCCTTTTCTTTTTACCTTTCAGGTTGACAGATCAAATGCCAGAAACAATTCTCAACTCACACTAAACAGAACCAGTTATTTTACTAGGTCATCTCAGCAAAAATGAAACTAAGCTGTTGTAAAAGGATTCTATTTTCACAATTTTGTTAAGTTACTTTGAATTAAGCATTTTGTTCAGTCAATAGAGTTGGACTGCAATCTATGCAGGCTTACAATAAAAAATATTTATCAATGGCTACACAGAGCATATAACAGTTCTGTATATGAATATTCAGAATTTGTCCTAAGTTCATTGTCAGTTCCTAAAAGTACTTTAGGTAATTAACAGCACATAACCTGCAAAAGCACGATATACGCTCCAGAGAGAAGCAGGTTATCTGAGCTGTTGGTACCTGTCCTATTTGAACAACACTGCCCAGATATTACTTTTTCCAGCTTAACAACCCAAGATGACACCTTCTGTTTGGTTAATGAGAGCTGATCTTGACCCAAATTTCCTTCTGACTAAGTGTGCAAATTCAGGACAGAGCTCTCCATAAAGTGATACCAGCTATCACATAATTGACACAGCAAAAACTTTTGGGACATTCACACGGGAAAAAACATAAAAGAAGCATCTCTATAAAGGTCTTTAATACCCCCAGTTCCAGACTCGAACATCTCTGATTCAGTATGCACATCAAAATTCAGGTTCTGTGTCCCGACCTCAAAACAAACACAGTTATTTTTCACGTTGATGCAGAGCATGTGAGGTGTGAGATACAACCCATTCAGTGATACCACAAAGGCTGTGGCTCAAAAGATGCAGCTGTAATAGCTGCTCTTCCCCTAGATCATATCCTGAGAACAATACCGGTCAGACTTCTCTCGGTCAGTACAGCCACTCTGTCACTCACCTGCATGAAACAGCTCCAAATCCTGCTGAGGCCAGTGGAAATCTGGTGTCACAGCAACAGTGATAACATGCAGCAAAAGAGACAAGAGCTAGGTACAGAACTGCCACCCTTTCACAGGGATCCCCAAGCACTTTGAGGGAAGATGGGACTGCTTTTAAATCACTGAAAGGCATACCTGGATTGTCATGTGGCAGGGGAACAGTGGAAGAAAGCTGGGTAAGTATTTCACATGCTTGGAAGTATCAGTGACAAAGGTGTCATAGATATGTTGCCTGAGACAAACATTTCCTTGGGCTCATGCCTGTGTGCTTAAAACAAGGCTTTTGCCAAGACCAGGCCAAGTTGGAGGCTTTCAGCTAGAGATGTGAGGGGAATGACTGTGATACCCTGCAAGGGTAGGAGAGAGGGTGGGAAGGAGTGTTGTGTCTTGCCTACCTGCGGACAACTAGCTTCAGTTTCCTGTAGGACCCTTTCACCAGGGAGATGGCTTCTCTCCTGGAGCTGCTCAGTTCCACCTCATTGATGTTCACCACTTCATCACCAGCCTGCAGCTTGGAAGGCAGGGAGTCTGCCTTACCTCCCTCTTCAATCTACACAGGAAAGAGAGGAGAAAGAAATGGTGAGACATGCCTGCCACAGTTTGACTACCACATGCAGACCTGAGTCTCTATTTTTATTGAAAGAAATGGGTCTATCAGCCCCAGACTCATCTCTCTGACTAAGAAATGTTGCCTCCCTTTGCCAACCAGCTTCTTCAAAGGTCCGTGCTTGCCTCTCCTACGTTTCTTACGGATGGAAGCAGGGGATCAGCAGCCAAATTAATCATGCCAAGAAGCACTGGTTTGAATAAGCCTGAAAAGTCTCTGGTATTTGGAAGCAGTAAATGCCAGCACAATGACCATGGAACATCTCCTGATGAGAGCACCCAGGCACAAGCCCAAGGGCAAAGCTGGGATTAGAAGAGCTTGGATGTGATGTTTTTGTTCAAGCTCATTTTTGTGCTACAGCTTGCTGATCAATAAACATCAGCTTCTTACTGGCCAGCTACAAAGCAGATGCACATAGGTCCATGTAGTCTATGGCATGCAGCACCCCTGTAGGGATTTAAAGGAAGTAGAAAATCATTTTAATTTTAGGACAAAGTAAGCAGGCTGCTCAAAGCTATGTAGTGACAAAGGTAGAAGGAGAATCCTAGGGCACTTTCCTCTGTTTTGTGTGCTCCTTCAGAAGGATAATCTCTTCCTTCAAGCCTTCACTTTCCCAAATATCTTATTGAGACACAGAAATGTATCTGAATCAGATTAAGACTGAGCCAGCCAGGGGAAAGGCTGTTCTTTGCAGGGATACCATTTCCTGAGCAGTGAAATTGCACACACACTGCTGGAAGTTACTTTTATTTCAAGTCATGCCAAGTAATGTGTAATTGAGCCATAACCCAGACATGTAACTCAGCAGATGTAGAGGTTTACCTGAACATTAGTTTCAGTGTTGAATGGTGATTTCTCACAGGCGAAGACAGCCTGTTCTCCTGAACAATAATATTCCAGCTCAGACACCTTCTAAAACCTAAAATCTAACTTTCACAAATACTGGCTAACAAATTCTCTGAACCCTTCCACAAAGGCAGGTAAAAATGATTGTCACTCATGCTACCAGGAAATCATTCCACTGATGAATGATTTTTTTCTTTTCTTCATAAGAATGAATAAAACCACAGGAATGAGGCTTCGTATAAAGAGCCTTGTATCACAATTACCAGGAAGGGTGCGTTGAAACATTAGATCTTGCTGCATCATAAATAAATATCAAACTAAAGATGCAGTATTGCTCCAGTTGGTTGCTTCTGTAGAGGAAAAGAGGTTGGTATGGTTTCCAAGGAATACAATGGAGCAGAACACTTTGGGTTAGATTAATTTGTGATACAGTCAACAGCAGGTTTTTTTTTTGGCTTTGTTTTGTTATGTTATATCACATACAATAGAGAAAAGGTATTCCTGGAAAAATATCTCCTGTAACAAATAGCAACTACTTCAAAGGCTGAGACACCCATCAGAAGCATTTGTATTAACTTCTGTCTTGATGAACCTTGGCCTTAGAAAGTCAACAAAATCCTGCTTTAACCTCTAGTAATCCAAACTGTACTTATATTCTAGTTTCTATTATATTTATATTCAATGTTTTTTTTCACTCACATAGGATCACTGCTTTAAGGTTCTCTTTGCAATCACATGAGCTAGACATTTCTTTTTCTCCACTCTTTTACTGAAAAATTTGGTCATAGAATCATAGAATAGTTCGGGTTGGAAAGGACCTCAAGATCATCTAGTTCCACCCCCCCTGCCATGGGCAGGAACACCTCACACTAAACCATGCCACCCAAGGCTATGTCCAACCCGGCCTTGAACACCACCAGTGATGGAGCATTCACA
>JASSUY010043947.1:4172-17967 GCA_032466535.1 Forpus xanthops | reverse complement strand
CTTGTGAGGTGGGCTGATGCCAACCTGATGAAGTTTAACCATGACAAGTGCAAGGTCCTCCACCTGGGTCAGAGCAACCTAAGGCACAGCTACAGGTTGGGCAGAGAAGAGATTCAGAGCAGCCCTGAGAAGAAGGACTCAGAGGTGTTGGTTGATGAGAAAATGAACATTTGCCAGCTTCAGTGTGCACTCGCAGCTTAGAAAGCCAACTGTATCCTGGGCTGCACTAAAAGAAGCGTGACCAGCAGATCGAGGGAGGTGATCCTGTCCCTCTACTCTGCTCTGGTGAGACCTCACTTGGAGTATTGTGTGCAATTCTGGTGTCCTCAACATATAAAGGACATGGAACTGTTGGAACAAGTCCAGAGGAGGGTCAAGAGGATGATCAGGGGACTGGAGCACCTCCTGTATGAAGATAGGATGATAGAGTTGGGGCTGTTCATCCTGGAGAAGAGAAGGCTGCGTGGAGACCTCATAGCAGCCTTCCAGTATCTGAAGGGGGCCCATAGGGATGCTGGGGAGGGACTCTTCAGGAGGGACTGTAGTGAGAGGACAAGGGGTAACGGGTTCAAACTGAAACAGGGGAAGTTTGGATTGGATCTGAGGAAGCAATTCTTTCCTGTAAGGGTGGTGAGGCACTGGAATGGGTTGCCCGGGGAAGGTGTGAATGCTCCATTGCTGATGATGTTCAAGGCCGGGTTGGACATAGCCTTGGGTGACATGGTTTAGTGGGAGGTGTCCCTGCTCATGGCAGGGGGGTTGGAACTGGATGATCTTAAAGTTCTTTCCAACACTAACTATTCTATGATTCTATGATTCTATGTCTAAGCCGTCTTGATAGAAGGAAATTATTTAGGAACCTTAACTGAGATCCATCATTTCAGTGAGCTCCTAATGTAAAAGCACTGTGGGAATAATGTCAACAACCTTGTGGTGACTAATAAATAGACTAATGTACATCCAGCTGCGCATAATAAACCTTAGAGAGCCTAATGCCATCATGAACATGTATCAGAGGACTATAAGTGAGGTTTTGTACACAAAACTTCCCTCACATTAACATTTATTTCTCCCCTTGCTCCTCCCCTTTTGCTGTCCTCGGTGGCTGCAGCACCACTTCCTGCACTGTGCCCGCAGCTCTTCCAGCTCACCCTGAGGCTTCCAGGGCTGAGCTTTCCCAGCAGCACATCCTGGAGCTGCTGCTCCACATCAGACACTTGTGAGTCTCTGATGTTCTCGGGGCTGTGAGAGGAGCGGGGATGGAGAGGATGTGCCAGGTCTGGTGCTGCAGTGCCCATGCCTCAGCCTCCACTCGCCACTGAGGCTGCAGAACAAAGAGCACATTCCAGTGCAGTTATGGCACTGGGTTTAGGCTCTGTCTACGCAATTACGTCCAAGACAAAGACACAAGTTTAAAAATCAGCTGTGCAGTTTTGATTCTTGTGCAGTAACAGACTCCCAGTGTTTTCCCACCAGCTGAAGGTGTTTGTGTGACTAGAAAACCACTAAACTGATTCGTGCTACGGAACAGTGTAGTAGGAGTTGCAAGCAGATACAACCATGTGGTGAAACTGTAAGGTCAGGAGATACTAAAAGGGGAAGAATATCCCTGAGTACCAATCTTCTGAGCATCCAAAAATGCAAAGTTCCAATTCAGCACGGCCACAGACTAGGAAATCAGGGAGTATACTGGCTGTCAGTTTACATTTTTTAAATGACTGATCTTTTTCTTTCCTATAAAAATCTGCTTGTAAATGGGTTTCATTATGGCCCAGACTTTTGGATTGGAAAATGTTTTCAAATTCTATTTCCTTGCCAAGGCTCTGTTGGATTTTAGCCAATCTGTGTGCATTGCAATCTTAGAGGCAAAATCCCTTTGAGTAACAATTTCTTCTGTCCTTGCTTTAAAAAACCTCATATGTGAGGTTTTTCTGACCCTGATGCTGATCAGAAGGAAAACCTTCCTCATTTGTATCCCTTTTCTTTAGTCCCTGGGGTGGTAAGGTATGTGACAAACCAGGGCATCTCTAGCTCTTCCTACTGCTCCACACACTTCTCTTGTGATTCCTATTGTGACAGCTCCAGGTCTTTTTCTGGCTCCCACAGACTCCTTCACATGGAAGTTTACAGGGAAGGATCCTGCAGATGGCTCTCAGAGCAGATGGCCATCACATCACACAACACTTGCTGCTTTCCGAGATCCTGAGATCCTACTATTCTTCCAGACATGACATGGGACATAGCCCAGCTAGTGACTGCTGGTGTCTGCAGGTTTGCTTTTCTGGCATCCTGTTTCTTGACTAGGTACAATGCTTGAGACATGGGCTAGCAATGGAAAACCAAGAAGTCCATGTGAGGGAATGCTGTCCTGCAGAAGAATGATTTTGTGGTCCCCCAGCAGCCAGGTTATGGTGCTGCTCAAGCACCCCTGCAATTCCCAAATTGCTGTCCCTTTAATTTGCATACAACAAGAGCATCAACAGAACACACCACAGCCAGCCCTGGGGACAGTATGGCAGACCTTGAAGTCCTTGAAGTTGCAATTGCACAACCTCTTTATTTATCCATTGGGGTCCGTGTATCTGTTCTCCACGGGAAGCCTGGAGAATTTTAAGTGGCTCTCATTAATACACTGGAAGAGATAGGCTGTGCTCATTAGAGGTGTGTGAGGCTACCAGAGATAATTGAAGAGAGCTCAGTGAAATGTTTGTATTTCTCAGGTTGCAAATATTGCAGTTCCTCATTAGTTTACCCTGCTGTTGCCTGTTGGTTCACTAACCAGGGATTTGCAGCCAGAAAGGACAATGATGAATTCTTAATGAAACAGGAATAGGCGCTGCTCTTAATTTCTGGAGTTCAGTATACTGTGTGACACCCAGCAAACTTTCTGGTGCTGTTTTGCATGTGCAAGAGACAAGGCACTGTAAGGGAAGAAACACGTTAGACAGGATACAACCTGATGCTTATCTATGAACTGCACCTACACGTTCACATAGGTTCAAGCACGGAAGGAGAGTTCAGCGCAGTCACATTCACGTCATGGTGAAACCAAAGGTCCTGAGCATGGTGATGGTGTCCATGTGCTGCAGTGGCTCTCTGTGGAGGTAGTGCCACCCTGCTGGAACCTCCCCATTCCACTGCTGTCTCCTGGGAGCAGCCTGCCACATGTGCAGCTCGCAGCCTCCCCACACAGAGCCATCATCATGAGATCCCCAACCAACACTTTGACCAGCTCATTGCCTGCTTCTGGGTGAGATGCTGAAGTACTGATCACTGAAACACCAAAGCAGCTCCCTCTGCGGGCTTCCAACAGAAACACTCCAACTTCCTCCGCCCTAACTTCCAAACCTGCATCCATTTCACTGCCACTGACGGGTTCTGAATGACAGTGGGTGTTTGACCATAAACCCCAACCCTGATTAATCTAAAACTCTTGAAAGGGAAAGGCAGGAGGAGCTCTCAGTTGAGCTGGAAATCTTTCCAACTGGCCTGTGGCAACTGCTTTGCAACAGAAATCTTGCCAACAGCCCTCCACCCATGTGCAGTTTCACGGCACAGTTTAGTTTGAAATGATTATATAATTACACTGGTAAACGTAATCCTGGGGGTATTATTCTAATTATAGACCACAATCCTTCTTAGCAGCTTTCACAGAAAAATTTGCGTAATGAAATGAAGGTTTTCAACCACAGGAAACAAACTGATCTCAAGCCCTCTTTGTAAATGACAGGATATCCCTAATGGTATGATCAAACTTGGATCAATCTGCTGACTCTGTATTTGCCTGGATTTGGGGGATTCCTTATGCCGGAGCAGAACAAGGCTGAGGGCAGCATGCTGTGAGCAGAGCCCACAGCAGCTGTCGAAGATGATAAATAATGCAGAATAAAAAATAACTCAGGCCTCAGCTATTCCATCCAAGGGTGACAGTAACATGGCTCCAAGTGTGTTGTACACGGAAGCTGCACTCACAGGGCTCCTGCCTTGTGGGCACCTTTACTCTGATGAGCAAATTTTGCTCAAAAAAGCTTTATGATCTATAAACACTGCACTGCATCCCAGAATGATGAACACAGCTGAAAAGCAAGCACAGACACAGGAACTCCAACTTCATCTGGCTAAATTGTGATCTTTGTAGATACTAAATGTCTCTGTGGACACTCCAATGCCACTGAATAGTGCTTTATGATATGAACATATTGTTGTGCTAAAATCTATTCACACTCCCAAACCTATTATCAGTCACTTGTTGACACAAACAGCACCTACAAGCAGCACTTCACCGTTGCCTACTTCCTGACCAGCCCTTACTTATGGTTGCCTGCATACCTCTTGATTGTCATACTATGTAAGCCCTCTTGTTTTTCAGCCGGAAGATTCCTGGGATTGTGTTCCAGTGCGCTCTATTGCTTTTCATGTAACATCCTGGACTTGTGCAAAGTGTTTGACACTGTCTCACATGACATACTTGTCACTAAGTTGGAGAGAAAACAATTTGATAGGTGGACCACTCGGTGCATATATAACTGGCTGGATGGCTGCACACAAAGAGTTGTGCTCAATGGCTCATTGTCCAGCTGTAGACCAGTAACGAGTGGGGTCCCTGAGGGATCGGTTTGGGGACCGGTCTTGTTCAACATCTTTGTTGGTGACATGGACAGTGGGATTGAGTGCACCCTCAGCAAGTCTGCCAATGACACCAAGCTGTGTGGTTCGGTTGTGTCGTGGTTTCAGGCATAAATCAATCTGCCTACCCACTCACTCCTCCCACCTTCTTCCCCCCCACTTCCGGTGGGGGGGCGAAATGGGGAGAAGAACTGGAAAAATGTAACTCCTATGGGTTGAGATAAGAACAGTTCAGTAACTAAGGTATAATACAAATCACTGTTGCTACCACCAATAACAACAATGACCAGGGAAATACAAGGGAAGAGGACTGAACTCTTCCAGCTACCTGCCCCCAGTTTTACATCCTGGGCATGACATACTGTATTATGGAATACCTCTTTGGTCAGTTTGGGTCAGGTGCCCTGTTTCTGAGTCCTCCCAGCTTCCCCTACTCCCTGGCAGAGCATGAGATCAGAAAGTCCTTGGTCAAACCAAAACATCCTAAACTGTAACTATAAACAGTGGTGATATCAGCGCTATTCCCAGCCTGAAAGTCGGAAACACAGCATTGCACCAGCTACTACAAAAGAGAAAAATGTCTGCTGCTGCTGAACCCAGGACAGACACCTCACATTAAACCATGTCACCCAAGGCTATGTCCAACCAGGCCTTGAACATAGCCAGCGATGGAACATTCACAACTTCCGTGGGCAACCCATTCCAGTGCCTCACCACCCTTACTGAATACAGAGATTTCTTGAAAGGTCCTTCTTGATGCACAACACATACCTGTCCTGGCACACATCTAACAAGCATCTTCATACGATCTAGAACTTTGCACAGTGACCTCTCCTTTACATTTCCTTTGGAAAAGGTACGGGTTTTGTACATTTTCTGTCCAGTCTGGAAGCAGAAGCAAATCCTGATCCAAGCACATGCTGTTTCCATGATACAGAACTGAAGCAGCCCTGAGACATGTGGTAATTCACCCAACACTATACTTGAGGAGAGTAGCAGCAGTCAAGCTGGTCTGCACTCAAGAGAGCAGCTCTAAAAGCACCAGTTTCAGGACAGGACAGAGAATATGAGCTCTGAAAACTGTGAAATGCAATTTTTCTTTTCAAAATACACCCCCTCCCTCAATTTTTATTTCCTAATTAAAGCCTTAATTCCCTGGTTTCCTACTGACCTCAGACTTCTGTGTGCAGCCACCATGTAAAGCACTGGTTTCAAGGGAGATTCAGTGAATTGCAGAGAGCAATTTTCTTAGTGTATTCTCTGACAACGTTTGGGATCTGTAGGCAGCCATGGGGAAATGGCAAACTGTAAACAGGGAGTCCTTGGAAGCCTGCACAACACGGATGTGCAGCTGCAGACAGGAGCAGGGCCACCGCTTGCCCTCCATCGGCCCCACAGGGAGCAGCGTTGGCTGTGGTGGCTGCAGAGCAGCTCTACACCTCCCGCAGGCTCCACTCCTACCCAGCAACGTGGCCCAATGAGCGGCAGTATGTGCTGCATTGGGCTGATGGAGGCAGTGATGGATGTTCCACTACACACATCTGCCGTGGGGATGAGGGAAGTGTCAGCCCTTGTCTGCTGCAATTGCTCCTTTTTAAAGACCTTTATTCTTATCATCAGTGTTCAGGCATTTCTCTCTCTCCTTTCCCAGTGATCATCCACAGCAGACAAGATATGAAGTGACATTTCTTATCACGTGCAGATGTCAGTAAGGTTTGCAGGTTGAGGATGTGCTATTTATCTGCACATAAGGAACAGCAGATATTGGAGAAATACAGGAAATACCATCCTATTTATTATTATGGTTTTCAATACATAAGATTCAACCAGAAAACAGAGGAGATCTGTATTAATTTTGGTAATCTTAGCCTTAGCTGATGGGTTTGAGAAGAGCTCTCAGTCTGGACGTACACTTTGCTCCTCAGATCATAGTGTCTTCTGACAGCACTATAGGTAGATACTGTAATGGGATGGATAACAGGGATGTACAGCCCACTGCACTGAGGAAAGGTGAGCAGATGACCTTGCAGATTCCATGGCAGATGACAAAATTCCTTCATTATCCTACAGCAGCTTGGTTTCTGTTTCTTTTTGCTGTACTGAGTATCCAAAACAACTTTTGTACTCATTTGCTATGGTAGTTGATTTTTCATTACTTTCTTGCTGGTTTTTCTTGTGAGAACAAAAGCCACCACAAGAAAAAGCTGGTTTTGTATATTCTGGTCTAGCCAAAACCATCTTTCACTTCATGTTAGTGCTGCTAGCACCACAACAAAAGCTCTTGATGTTTATAGCATTGTCCTTGTATATACAGCATAAGACCATCTTTTATTAACTGTGAATATCCAGGGAGCTTTAGGATAGCTTTGGAAGAGATCCCTGCAGCTGTAGCTTTGATCTCAGAAGTCTCTAGAAATGTAGTGGATACAAAGAGAGTCTGCAGTAATAACTGATGGTAATATGGTCATGCACGAGCACGAGAAGATGCCTCAGAAAGAGGCTCACACTGCAGTCCTTGTGGAAGCCCCATGGCCTAGGGAAAGCTGCATGGAGAGTGAAGGTGTGAAGCTGAACATTCTCAAGATGGCCTCGACAGTTGGTGCTGAATTTTCGTCCACGAGGAAGAGGGAGGTTGTGCAAGAAGAGGCTTGAAAGCATCGTGGCTGCTAAGGCTGTGGGTGCACTGGCCCGCAGCCTCCTGAGCTCCTGTCACAGAGTGTGGCTCCTCACCCTCCTCCTCTGCACTATCTCCGACACCGCAGCCTGGGCTTGCTGTCCAGGGCAGACCCGCAGCACAGGGATCCGGCCAGCCCTCGCCAGCCCCGCATTGCCCTCAGCCTGGGCTTGCTGTCCAGGGCAGTCCCGCAGCACAGGGATCCGGCCAGCCCTCGCCAGCCCCGCATTGCCCTCAGCCTGGGCTTGCTGTCCAGGGCAGACCCGCAGCACAGGGATCCGGCCAGCCCTCGCCAGCCCCGCATCGCCCGCAGCCTGAGCTTCCATTTCTGCGTGTGTTGACTCCACCGGGACACCTGAGCCCTCCCCGCGCTGCTCCGGGGGAGTCAGGCACCGACTCTGCGCCGTTCCCGCAGCTGCTGCATCCCGGGCACACGGCTCTTGGTAGAGCGGAGCTCCGTGGTACTGCCGGCGGCTCGGGACTGCAGGAGCTCAGGCTGCTCCTTGGGACCCAGACCAGGAGTGGCAGGGATCGTGAACGATGACCTGAGCTTTACAAACGAATACGGAACTCGCGCTGGGTCCATTTGTTGGATCTACTTGAAGCATCATGTATCAAAGTAACTGGGAGCTAAGCTGAGGAAAAGCCTTTTGTTTTTTCGCTAAGCAGATTCATTGCAGCTTAACTGGGAAAAGTTTGCAGGAACATTTTTCAGTGTGAGACCGTTGCCTAAATCTGTCAGGTTTCCTGAATGTGCTGTCAAGATGACAAATGTCACCAACAAATCAGGTACAGAAATTTAGGAACATGGGAATTGCTTAGTCTGGGGAGTTTAGTCCCTTTCATGTTTTTTGAGTGGGAGTAGGAGTCAGGGATTTGCTGCTGCTGATGTTTGTGTCAGCTTCTGCTGTATGAGTTAGGAGCAGCAGGAGCTGCCAAGTCAAGCCTGGGCTTGGGCAGCAGAGGTGCTGTCCTGGGCAGCATTAGGTGCTGCTCTGTCTCTCTGGTATCAAAGAGTTTATTTCAGAAGAACCATGACCAGTCATCTGTGTATACCACCCAATATGTTGTGAGAATTGTTGTACTCCCAACAGTGTCTGGGGCTGATGGAAAACTGGTTTAAAGTTAGCGCTGTTCTTTGGCACTTCTTTGGTGTTCAGTGTTTGTCTTTAGCTCTTTCGTGATTTCACCACAAAAGAGCTTGGAAATTCACTCATGAGATCAAGGTATTTCCATTCTGGCCTTCAGTGAGGGCAGCGGTGATCTGGGTTTGCTGCAATGTCCTTGTCAGGGAAGAAGCTGCTTTAAATTGCAAAGTCCCATAGGATACACTGAAGGGAACTCTCAGAGTTTTTTACCACTCCTGGTAACTGCCATATAGACTTAAGCATGTTAAGTTACACTGCAAAGCTTATTTCTGTGGGGTCAGATATGATATTGTTAAGTAATTATTGGAATGCCTAGATTTCTCATTTCCCCATGCAGACCTCGGCCATGGCGGTGAGAACAGATCACATTGGGGCTGAGAAGGCAGAGCACCCCTCACATGAGAGCTGGAGAGCAGATCTGTCAGGAGAGATCTGGCCATTTTGACAGGGACTTTGGTTAGGGTGGAGGCGGCTGCACTTCGTAAACTGACTCTGAAGAACCGTAAGAAGAGTATTCCCCACTCACCCCCTGAGCAGGAACCTTTTCTGGTGCAGTAGCCATTATGTCTTTGACATGAGGCTGTGTGAACCACATTAGGAAGTTACAATCTTCTATCTATTTTTTTTACAGATTTGTTTCCTTTTGTTTGATTGAAATGTGTAGCTGCTGTGATAGAGGTGCGCTGCTGGAGCTGCTGCTTTCATAGGAAGGCACCGATAATGTCAGGAAAACAAATGGGAGAGAAAAGCTGTCTGATTGAAAGTAAATACCTAGAGCAGTATCAGCAGTCCTTTGGGTGGGAGCTAACATAAAGTTGCTTAGTAAATCAGTAAACAAGTTAAAATGTGCACAAAAAAAGATAAAGAAGTGGAATACCATCTGAAACAGAGCAGTCCCAGGAAATAAATCAAACAATCAGATACGTGAAGAGCTGGACAGCATCTCAGTTCCCTGTGCTGCAGGGGAAAGCAGACCCAGCTTTCACTCACACTTGGCAGCTCTGAGGTGTTGGTTTTGGTTGTAAATCTTGTGTATTTGTGTGAAGACTTACTTAAACTTGGTGGCAAATGGGCCTTGATTACAGGCTCTTTATTGGAAGGTTGAAGAGAATTTCAGTCATCACCATCAGCACTGCACCAGGAATTGCTACAAAGCAGTCTGTATTGGTGTAAGTCTACAACAGATGGAGATAGTGATCATTATTTTAAGGTTTCCAGAGCTCAACTCTTCCAAACTCTATGAAATATATTTGTTCCCATTGAAAAGGTAAAGCTGCAACATAATTATTTCTCTAATTGAACTTGGACTTACAAAAGGCAAGAAATCTGGAGCTTAGTTGCTGTGGAAACTGTGCACTCAGAAACCCACTATGCCCCTCTGAGAAACATGTAATAACACTTAAGCTGCTATTGCCCCATCTCGTGCATTCCTGGTAGTCTCACAGTTTGGATTGGGCTTATGCATATCTTTTGGGCTGTATGTGTGTAGAGAGTCTTATGTCAAGTGTCTGAAGCTAGCTCTATTTTCCATGTCTGGGGAAATACTATATAATACTATACATATAACTAGAAAATTCTGTCATTAATAGTCAAAGCGTTATGATGAAAAAATGTTTCATGCTCATGTAATTATGAAGTGTTTGCGGATAGGACTATACTCACTTTGAGGAAATATCTTCAGCACCACAGCAATTTTACCTGGCTGTCATGGGTCAATCCAGTGCAGGAAAAGCAAAGTCAAGTTGTAAATACATGCCCGAGGTGTCCTGTTTGAAGGCTTACAGCCATCGGTGCTGACCACCAGCTATTCAACACACTTAATAAAAATTACTTAGAAATCAGAACAGATGGGGACAAAGAGCCCATTAAAACAGCAAGCTCCATGTGTGTGTGGTCGTATCCAGTCTGATGCTTCAGTACCTGCATAACAGGACAGTCTTCCCCTACACATGGAGGGAAGGTCCAGGCCCATGAACAGTCCTTTGGAGTTCTCCTGCTTACTGGTAAAAGTTGTGCTGGTGAACTCTTCCTCCAGTCCTGCTGCCCAGAGATCCCCGGTGGGAGAGCAGATTTGCTGATCCCATTCACCTCCAGGGTATCCTGATGGACACAGGATGCCATCCCTCTGTTCCCAAGCCACCGGGTCCAGATCCCAGCTTTAGGACATGTTAGCAGCACAAAACCTCCTGTACAGCCCCACTGCTTCCTTGGCATTGGGCACTGCTGTGAATACTGTGTCTGGGACCTCAGCCTTTCAGACTCCTCTGCAAAGTCAGCTGAGGTGTCCATCTCCTGCCTGTGCCTTGTCAAAACCTGAGCATTCACATTTCTTCCCTGTCAGTGCACTTCATCTGCCTTCCACACAGCAAGCAAAAGTCAAAGCTGTCTGGCAGCTTATCAAGACCTGTTTTACTTGCCCTCTTATAACCCAACCAATCCAAAGTGCCAGTCCCTGTGATGCCGTGCCTGCATCAGTTTGGGATCCAGAATCACAGTGATTAGTGTCCCCTGCTTTTCTAAGCCCTAGAATTAAACTTCTGCCAAGCCCTGGGTGAAGCGAACAACTGACCAGCTCTGCCTGGATAGCCCCTGCAAACAGACAGGAGCAGAGGATGACTTGGGGCCTGGCATTCAGGAATAACTACGCTACTGAGAGTCCACAGGAGTAAGATCTGGAGCCAAAATCTTTAACCACTAATCCAGACCAATTTCTTCTCTTTCACAAATATTCCATTATATGAAAGTTTTCTGAGAGCAGGTTTAAAGAATACACCTTTTCTACACGTGTGACAAAACTCTCACAGAAAGTGCAGTGAGTGATGTATCAGTTTTCTAAGTCAGTATGGCTTGTGCATAAGATTGTATGAGAAATCTGCATCTTCCTCAGTTGTGCCGAATTTGAAATGTTCCAATTACAAATGACTTTTTAGATCCAGAGCGGAGGAAAGAAATCCCTCACCATTTGCTGTCCTTTTATTTCCTTCTTGTGTTTCAGCAGGCAGCAAGTATATAGATAATGTGTCATGCAGGGGCTGTGCAGGGAAACTGTGTGTTCAACACATCCTGCTTCCAGAGAAGCAACTGGTACAGGACTGTCTTTCTTCTTTGATTAATTATAGATCATAAACTGGTGTGTCCAAGACCTTGAGAATTCATTCTTGAGTGGATGTGTATTCTTCAATGTTGAATGTGAGTCTGGCCTGCTGCACTTCAGCTTTTACGTTTTCATGTCTGATGTGTTTTTCCTGCACATCCCTGTCATTGAGTCACAGCACTGCCTGTTTCCTTTTCATACCTATTTTACTCCTCAAAATAAAATACACTGAAAAATGAAGTTAATATTTGTGCTGAGTACAAGTCACATCTTCCCTCCTCATATACAGTTTCCCAGTTAATGGCCTTTAACAAACTGGAAGTATTCCAGCTAAGAATTTGGTTTTGTGATTAAGTAGAAAATAATTTTGTCGTAGAATAGCTAATTTGTAGATGATAGTGATAATTTTTATAAATGTTATTTTGTCTGGATTAATGAAATGTGTGTGAACCAGTTCCACAATTTCCTAGTCTACTCTGCCTTCAGAAATAGTTGATAATACCACAAACAAGGAAAAGCTGATGAGCTCTGGATTGTCTGTGAAGCAAGTTTTGAAATTCCGTCTTCAGGCTCTGCATGAAAAATAGTTCATGCATATGAATATTTTCATATTAATGAAAAATGGTTATTTTTATTTGAAATAGTCAATGAGATCAATCACATTCTATTTATTAGGCATAACTTAGGCAATTATCACATAATGAGATCAAATATGCTCAGCCAGAGAAATCTGCTTGAGTCTGCTGTTGCTGCTGTCTGGAGCTGCAGGCAAGTCGTGTAGCACACCCCTCTTTCAGCATCACCTGCACACTGAATTACCTATTTTTTCAACAAATATGAGCCGAAAAACATACTGAAGTCTCACAGGAACTGAGTAAACACAAACAGAAAAAGCAATTTCTAGCTAAGTATTAACACATTTAAATGGCAGATTTTCTGGATATACATTTTTGGATATGGAAATACCTCCTGCAATAGGAATTTGTTCCTGTAACTACACACTGTTCCATGAGCTCACATTAATTCCTACTTTCTTTGCAGGTATTTTTTTGGTAGTGTAAGACGTCACGTTATTCATGTGTGCATACAGTAATGGAAAGACAATTCCATTGGATAATTACTTCTCTGTTTTCATCCTACTTGTTTCTGAATTAATGCCAGTTCATTAGACATGAGTACTGTGTTTTCTCATCCAGTGTCTCATAACCAGGATCCAGAAAGAATCTTCTCCGCTTCGGGCCTTCATTCAGTCATGTGCAGGGTGACAGAGCTTGGTGGGTTTCTCAGTGTCTGGATTCTATCCCTCCTGTTGTTTTGAGGAGGATCTCACTTTGCTTCTTGCTCCATCTCTCTGCCCTGCCTGTTCTGGCTATAGATGTGTTACAATGCCCTGGGGCTGGGAGCAGTGTGCGCCAGGCTCCTCTCTGCCTGTGGCACATGAGGCTGTTCGTGTGTCAGTGCAGCTCAGCTTCTCAGGATGGGTATTGAGCAGCAGCTGCATGCTCAGTGCTGATCAGAGTAATGTGACAACATTCATAAAGTACCTTAATGCATAGGGAGAAGAGACTGAGGGGAATTGAAATTAGGGAGACAGAAGAAAAAGGCAGTTTGCAAATAAACATTTTTAGCAGTAGCTTAACATTATAAAGATTAATAGGACTTAATTTACATATATAATGCAATGTACAGAACACAATTCAAACTGACTACCCATTCTAGAAACACTATTACTGTGGAAGAAGAGCAACATAAAATGGGTGTATCTGGCCCAGCAAGCAAGCTGGACTAAAACTACTGCAGGCACCAGTCATTCTGGGATGTTCCAATGTGCCTTCCCTTGGACTGGACAGGCACAGCCAGCCTGTGGGGTACTCTAGTGTGAGTGTCCTAATTTTATAGCGGACCAAAGCATACACTGTACTAGAACCACAGAATCATAGAATGGTTTGGGTTGGAAAAGACCTTAAGATCACCCATCCCCTGCTGTGGGCAGGGACACCTTCCAGTAGAGCAGGTTGCTCCAAGCCCTGTCCAGCCTGATCTTGAACACTGCCAGATATGGGGCAGCCACAACTTCTCTGGGCACCCTGTGCCAGCTCCTCAGCACCCTCACAGTAAAGAATTTCTTCCTTATGTCTAACCTGAACCTCCCCTGTTTCAGTTTAAACCCATCACCCCTTATCCTACCACTGCAGTCCCTGATGAAGAGTCCCTCCCTAGCATCCTTGTGGGCCTCTTCAGACACTGGAAGCT